>CBVK0101020158.1:0-10173 GCA_900067695.1 Picea abies
ATGAAAAACACTTTCTCATGGAGTGCCCTGTGTATACCCAAATTAGATCTCAATTTCAAAATATTTGTCATAATGCTAACCTTCCTAACATTCTAAGTCATCAAAACTATAATGATCTTGGAACACTTCTAAAAAAGGATATGGTGATAAAAGGTTATAGTAGGATATATGTATTTTAAGATTCTGATATATGTCAAGACAAGAATAAATTAAAAATAGTAAACAATATTAATGTGCACGTGCTATAAAGCGCATGTGTTCCCAATAATGTGTTTCCACATTTGTGATTAAATTCTTTATGCGTACCACGGTCCTTGACTTGGTAGGGGAAGGAAACTTGGGCCTTAGGCGATAGAGTTTTCTGATATGTATCAAGGTCCCATACCAACACCTCAAACCACCACACTTGACCTCCCAATGGTATCCTTGACCTGTGAATGGGGATATTAATGACATTGGGAAAACTTCAACACTAGGTATTATTCTCTGGGCCTTGGACATCATTTGTGGAGTAATCCCTATACTTAAACAGTAAAGGAAGATTATAAACATATAGGTGAATAACAATGTCTCAAACTACCACATATGACATACCTAGGGCATATTTGTCTTCTAAGTAGGGATATGAGCATTGTTAGAATATTTTGAGCACTAGTTATGAGTCTCAAGGCCTTTGACTTGGTCATGGGAGGAAACGTAGTGATTAGACCCTAAAATAATTTTTTGGAATACATGGGTATGGAAAAAACCTCAAACCACCACACAAGCCCTCTCAAGGTTATCCCTTCATTTTATTAGGGATATGGATGCCATCATGGGATATTTGATACTAGGTACATGATTCTTTGGGCCCCAAACATATTTGAAGGAGGAAATCTAGGACTTACACCATAAAAGAATCTTTTAACTATCAAGGTTAAAGAAGGTACAAGTGGGGATATTGAAAATATTATCAAGTATTTAGAACAAGGTATGGGTCTCAGGGTCTTGGATATGGTTAGGGGGGAAACCCAAGTCTTAGACCATAAATGAAGATTATAGGATTTGAGGTCCAAGAAAAACACATGACGTCCGAATGGGATATTTGGCTTCTAGGTGGAGTTATGTGCACCATTATAATTTTCAAGCATGAGTTATGGGTGAAAGGTTCCTCAAAATGGTGGCAAGAAGAATCCTATGCTTTATGCCTTTAAGGAATAATTCATGCATCTCGGGCGAAGAACAACACCTTGAATGCACACATGACCTCCCAAGTGTATCCTTTTCCTCTTAGTTGGTATATTGGCACCATTAGAGCTTTTGGAGAAGCAGGTATTAGTCTAAAGACCTTGACGAAGGTCAGGTGATGAAACTCGTTCATTAGGCCTAAAAATTAGCTTACATGGCTCAATAGCCATCAATGACTCCTCAAACCACCACAAATGATTTATCTGTGGGTTATTTGTCCTTTTAGTTGCAATATGAACACCATTAGAAGCTTTTGGGAACCAAATATAGGTTGTGGGGCATGAGAAATGGTCAAAGGATGAAAATTGAGCCATAGGATTGAAAGTAAGCTTCTAGACATCAAACTCCAAGAACAATGTCTTGAACCATCACACATAATGTCTTGAGAATATAATATCTCTCTTAGTTGGGATATGGGAACCATTAGAAGGTTTTGAGATCTAAGTATGATTCACATTTCCTTGACCATGGTTGGGGGAGGAAACTTAGGCCTTAGTCCCCAAAGGTAGCTTCTAAGGTTGAAGGGAAATGAATAAGGACTTGAACCACCTTGCTCATTTCCTTGTAAATAATGCACACATGCCATTTACCATTTTTCTTTGACACAATAACTAAAGGTGAGATCTACTTACTATTAGAATTAGGATAAACAAAGTTTACATTAGGCAGCTTCTCTAGTTCCTCTTTCACTATATTCCTCATAGAAATATTCATCCTCTATTGAGGTTGCTTGACAGTTATATAATCCTCCTTCATATATATATAAGATGTGTACATAAGTTCAGATGGATTCCTTTCATATCAATATAGTCTCAAATGAATGCTCTATTGTGCTTCTATGATATTTTGACAAGTTGATCTTGGTGAGAGGGTTCTAGTATAGAGTTGATGTTCAAATTTTTTCATAGGTCAATCTCAATTGGTAAGCTATCATTCTCAAGGATTGAATCCAGAGGAACTATTCGGTCGAATTGTTGTGCCAATTAAGCCAATGAGCAAGTATCCTCATTAAAACTTCTTAAAATATGTCAAGTTATGGATATGTAGGATTCCTAGCTATGTGAGAATGTGATATAAAAGTGAAAATAAGGTCATCCTTAGTATATTTGTTGAAGTTCAAGGCTTGGTCCAAGGTGAGAACAAGCTAAATGGTTTATTCATCACTTTCTTCTATGCAAGGAGGATCTTTTGAATCATGAGAAAGTTTAGTAGGGGGATAGAGAGTGATATTTTTAGTGGTTTTTCCATGTGATATAGTCATATCTCCTTACCTACAACCAATATATGCATCAAACATGGCTAGCCAGGGTCTACCCAAAATTAATCGATACCCTCGTAAGTTATCCTTTGGTTACAATATCATAAAATCGATTGGATACTCTCATGAATCTATAGAAAGAACTACATCTTATAACCCCCCCTATGGTTTGATTATAGACCTATCATCTAACTAAATAACTATGGGAGTTGAATGTAGAACATGTAGTTTAATCTTTTCCATTGTTTCTTTGGTCATCACATTGATAGTTTCTCCTAAGTCAATCAATATGTTAGGAATTGAAGTGTTATTAATATTAACGCTAGCAACTGGACTTCTAGGATCTGCATACTTATCCATGAATTTTTCCTAACATTAGATCAACCAATTTCTTGATCACATGGATAGTCTTAGGGTTCTTCTTCTTTCTCCTTGATTTTCTTAGGAAAATTTCTCAGATAGCCTTGACATAAATTGGGACATCCTAATGGCTTGGAATAAAGGGATTTTAGCCCAAACAATTCTTAATTCCCCTAGAAAATAAAATTCTGATGATGTTGGAGTTTTATCTATGCACAATCTCTTTGGATATGGAGGAATTGGAACTGATCCTTCCAAGTGTGACTGTATGGGATTCTCAGAAATAATATCTTGTATTCTTGAGGAAGGGTTAATTATTTGATAATCCAATTCAATGAGACCATCCTCGTCATCTTGTTCTTGGATAATGGGGGTAATCTATTTATTAACCACTTTTATCATGCACAAATGAATGTCTTCACAATCCATTGGGGAAACAAAGTAAGTTGGAAAAGGGGGAAGCTCAACATTGTAGGAGGGATAAGATACCTTATTATTTGGGTTAGGTATGGGTTGGGAAGGTATTTGAGATGATTTATGAGGATATTATTTGGATGGAAGTTGTATTTATTGTGAATGTTGGAGTGGAGGATGTGTCTAAGGGGGATATTGTTGGGTTTGCTAAGGCAAGTTCCCTGATCTAGATTATTTTGAGAATGACATGAAGACAAAAATATAATAGAGATATAACAAGGAGATACACAGAGATATGGAAAGGAACACAATAATATAATAAAACACAGACTCTATTAATGACTGTTTGGAAAACAAAAGACTGTAAAATGCAAAGAACACAAGCTAGCTAGAATGGTAGTAGCTTATCTTTCAAGAGAGATGTATTGACTATGCTCATTTGCAAGAAGATGATGATTATGAGGCTCCAAAGGCCTTTCTAAAATAAAACATAAAACATAAAACCTTAAACTTCCAAAACCATAACCCTAGAACATGAAACACCAAAAGGTTTGTGGGCCCCGATGGGGGTAGTTGATACGTCAACTTCCCGAGGGCGCAAATTTTCATATGGTCTCTGTTTGGGGTGCTTGGTACCCCATCAAAAAGGTCTAGCTGAGGGGTACATATTTTGAATGGCCTAATATATCCCAATAGGGATCTACTTGGCACTTTCAAGTCAAAAAATGTTGTTTAGGGCCTCAAAATGACCCCAAAAGTTTGGGACCTGAAAAAAATGTTGTTTAGGGCCTCAAAATGACCCCAAAAGTTTGGGACCTGAAAAAAATATAAAAAAACAAGCAAGATAGAAACTGTAATTTGAGTGAGTGGAATAGGTGGGTGGCCACCGATGTCCATAAACGTCTAGAAGGCGTGGTTTTACAATGAATATGGATCCATAAATGTCTTGCAATCCGAAGAATTGCCTATGCCAAAGTCTCATGTGGTGGCCAAAGAGGAAGCCAAAGTTCTAGATGTAGTTTCATTTCAGCCTCATCCCAGGGATGAATTTTTCATTCTAACATCCAGCGCCCATAAACTGGAAAAGTTGTCACCGTACATAGAAAGTGAGAAACTAAAACTAGTGATCAATCCAAAGAGACCGTATTCATTCTCTAATGTTATAGAGGCTTTCAAACATCAGGAAAGCGGACGAGCCAGAGTAAATATTCTCATTTCATCGATCGAGTAAGAGACATTCTAACATCCAGCGCCCATAAACTGGAAAAGTTGTCACCGTACATAGAAAGTGAGAAACTAAAACTAGTGATCAATCCAAAGAGACCGTATTCATTCTCTAATGTTATAGAGGCTTTCAAACATCAGGAAAGCGGACGAGCCAGAGTAAATATTCTCATTTCATCGATCGAGTAAGAGAAGAGTTGATGCATAATCAAACCCTATGGTTGTTAGGTTGTTACCAATAGTTAAATAATATTGTAGGGATTTCCAATCCGTTATAGAAAATTACACCGATAGGCGTCAAATATGTGGAATTTGGGTTCTAGTTTATTTTATAATGAATATTACGTGGATGGTCATGATTTAATTTAATGAGGGTCTAATTTTCTCCTTCATTGTTGCTAGAAGGGATGAGATTTAAATTTAAACCTAATTGGGAATGTTTTTCTTTTTATTTTTATTTTTTATTTTAAGCGAGAAAAGAATCTACTCATTCTAAAATAAGAAAGACATGATTCCTTGATTTGGGGTTGAAGGTTTCAATTAAAACTAATCTGGATCATTGTGATCTATAATTGATCACATAAACTCAAAATGAGATTCATACATATAGTAACAAACTCTAGTCACAACTTCTGAAGCACATAGGTATTATGATTGTTCACACAATGATGGATCAATCCAATGGATTGGTTACAAGTCGTTATGCTGCAACATATTCATTTATTGTTCAAGGAAATAATAGGCTCAAGTTGTTACAATGCCAATTCTAGGCTACAAATTCCGTTGGTTGTGATGAGTAATATGTTTACTACAGGTAGAAAGCTGATGGATTCCTTCTTGTTGCCATAAATACTTGGTATCTTCCTCGAACTTCCTTGATTGTGAAATATGGTTTACTTGACCAATGCATAAAAGTACCACCAAATGTGTGATCGCCAACAACAACAACAAATAAATAATGAATTGACCAAAGCAAGTACTCGAAGTTTTTTCCACAAAGTTTAGTTTAATTCTCCGAAGTGTAAGTTATGTGATGAAAGCATGAAATTTAACCATCAAACTCACCCGAGAATGTTGCATTAAACCAAATTTTCTCATTTAAAGTGATTTCTCATGTGTGTTAATCTAAATACATTTAAAGGTATTTATGACCTTCACATCATGAAGTGAAGTAGAAATGGAAACTGTCTATACCAAATGTTGGATCATTGATTCAAACTATATAATTAATTTTCCAAGGTTATAGTCCATGAACATGTTAGACAATATTAAATGACATCATAATTGTTGTGAACCATTCATTACAAATAAATATCCAAAATCCATTCTAGACTTTTAAGAAACAATCTATAACATAGATACCACAAGTTCCCCATGTTATTTTGTACTAGTTCTGATTACTTTGTGGGTTTATTGCTTGAGTATTCTTTTCATAGATATCAATGAAAATAGTAAGGCACAATGTTGTTGGACTCAAATGTTGTCATGAGTACTTGTCTTCTTACCTTTGTTGTTTGAAGTCCCAAGCATCTTGGAAGATCAATTGGTGAACATCTATCTAAAAAATCTGAACTATGCAAGAATCAGAGGGAGGTTAATCTTAAACGACTTAACCTAAGTATTACAAACTTTAATTTTTAAACTAAACCTAGTGTAAGGAGGTAAACCCCTATGATATTCATCCCCAATATAATATTATTAACTTATAAGTTCACAACTAAATGAAATAGAAAATTCATTATATACTTCACTTGCATTCCTTTCTTTGCAATAGCCCCTTCCTGAATGAATACCATGAACTGAAATAATGCAATGTGCTCAAATGAAATCATGAGCCTAATACCATGTTCCCAAGTGAAAACCATGGGACAATACCATAGGCGGTTACAACAAATCCTCAAATGTAGGGGCACCCTCTTGAAAATGTGAAAACTCTAACAAATAGATACCCATGTTGTCCATAAGAGCATGGTAACAAGTGCTCCCCCCTCAAATTGTGCCAACAACCTTTCCAAAATATGTGTTAAGTCAAAGGAGGCCCAAGAACAAGGGAACCCCTAATGAAACCAAATAATAGTGGAATGAAGCATGCACACATGTGATACATAAGTGGATAATGAGGTGTGCCCTTCCAGAAGGGTCTAGAAACCACACATGTGATTCTAGGAGAGAGAAAGTGCACCTAGGATAAGATTTCATACACGTGGCAAGTAAAAATCATCTCCAAATTCTATAAATCCCTCACACATGTGAAAGATGGTCCAAAAAGCGGTGTGCTCCACATGTGAGTTAGGATCACCACCACAACTAGCTCATGTATGGTCCATATGATGATAATGTACAAATGATGATGTGGCTACCTCTATGATGATGTGGCTACATCAACTGTCATCGCCCAATACAATGACATGTATCCCAATCTAGTACATGTATCCAAAGAAAAATGAAACATATTCTAATGTAGGTATGTATGATTGTATACAAGTACATATATCCCATTGATGATATGCAAATCCTAAGGGAATGTCATAGATCTCAAGGTATAGTGCACAGATCCTAATGAGGGGTGTCCACCTATAATGATGAATCAAGTCTCAACAAAAGTTATTAGGCAATGCACATTAATGAATCCCTTCTAACACCTTCATAACATAAGTTAATTTTATAATTTTTCTATGTCTACCATGGTGAGATAACCTTACCCTTATTACATGTAACCATTTCGAGGATAAAAGGTATTTCCTAAATCACTTGGTTAGAGATAGGTAAAAATGATGGATATTTTATGGAAATGGAAAGCTAACGTTATGTTTTGACCCCTAAATTCGTATGTGATGATGTATAAGGTCGTTTAAATAGTTCAACTAATTTTCAAGAGAAAGAAATCTTCATAATTTGTACATGCAAACCTTTAAGAGGAAGATTTGCTTAGAGTTATCACCTTCACACTTTATTTATTACCCCTTTTAGTATTTTTCTTCTTTGATTTCTTAGTCCTTTCTTTAAATATGCATTTTTAGCCTAGGACTTAGGGACCAAGACTTTTTAGTAAGGTGTCATAGCTCCAACTTCATTGTTTTTTTAATTATTTAGTTTCATGCTCTTCACCTCTAGCCTTTTTTTGGCTTTATTTGACTTTGGCTTTACATTGTTCTTCAATCTTCTTGAGTAGACCTTGGTGGATGACATATGATAACTCAAACATGAGCGAGGATAATTTATTTTTCATGAAAGAGATGGAAATGAAAGGGAAATGATGGAAATTGTTAGGTATAGTTAGGATATGAAGTACACTACTTCAACAAAATCACTACTAGTATGACTTGACCTAAGTCATGAAAACATTTATCTAAGGAAAATTATGTCCCCCCATGGTATAAAAAGACAAGATAATAATATTTATTACTGTAAGAAGTGTCATTAGATCAAATCCAATGTTTATTACATTCATGATTATGTAAGAAACCATCACACAATGTCTAAGAAAGAAACCCACCCACCAGAACATAACGGTATAAAAAGACAAGATAATAATATTTATTACTGTAAGAAGTGTCATTAGATCAAATCCAATGTTTATTACATTCATGATTATGTAAGAAACCATCACACAATGTCTAAGAAAGAAACCCACCCACCAGAACATAACACATCAACTAAAATAAGCATCATGCATGAAGTACCATCAGTGAATGCACATAACATATGCGATGTAAGACATAGAAGCTCATATACCATGGCAGAGTCATATAAAAGAACTCACGAGTGATGTGATGTGTCGCCCTTCCTTCCATGGTGGACAGACATGGATGAAAAACCTAAAACCTAAATATCATAACCAAAGAAAATCCAGACATGGATGAAAAACCTAAAACCTAAATATCATAACCAAAGAAAATCAACAATAATCTTTCTCTCTCCCTTGTGCTCGAAAAGCATCTAATCACATAACGGGTAAACCAAGCGCAATGTATTCCAAGAACAATTCCTCAACAACAGTAATATGGGTAAGCCATAAGAGGTTGAGTAAAATTTTATTTATAAAAGAATACTTGCCCTATTATGAAACACCTACCTCAATTATTCTTGTTCCTAAAAATTGTGGTAATTTAAATTGAATGCATAATTCAACTAAACTAAATGGTGCCCCTAAGATGAAACTTGCCTGTAATTTATGAAAAATGTGGTTATTTGAATTAAACACATACCTCAATTATTCCTGAAATCTGTGGTAATTTAAATTGAACGCACAACTCAACTAAAAGAATCGGTGGTCCTAATATGAAACCTGTGTGGTAATTTATGAGAATGAGTTTATAAAAGAATGCTTTCCCTATTATGAAACGTACCGAACTCAGGACTTGGCATCAAGAGAGTCTACAGTTCACACTTCATATGAAACGTGCCTTCCCCAATATGAAACGACGCAAGGTGGGCATCAAGCCATCTGCCACGGTTCATACTTCATAAACGAATCCTTTCCAAATAAGAAACCTATGTGGTAATGAGTTTGAGATATATTATTTATTTATAAAAAGAATGCATGCACCAACATGAAATGCAGTGTTTCTTAATTATATAAACGTGTCTGGCATAGATATTAATCTTTCTTAATTATTTCAGCGTGGCAATTATATACATTAATTATATAAACGTGTCTGGCATAGATATTAATCTTTATTAATTATTTCAGCGTGGCAATTATATACATTTACAGTAATGTTATAATATGATTAGGTAAATGTAAAAAAATAAACAAGTTAACGGATGCATTCATAAATGCAAGAAAGTTAACTATAATAAATCTGACTTTTGGAGGACGACTAGGAATATGCCAGCATCTTCAATTCTTAGCCATCAGATTAGAATTTAAGATTAAAAGATTATTAATTGTGCCCATTTCCAATAGTTATTGTGATAAGGTTATATTAAAACATTATTTCCAAGTTTAGGAGCATTGAGGGTTGGTCAAAAGAAATTAACTACAATATAGGAGTCAAACAAGGGTGTCCCTAGGATGAAATTAACAAGTATCTTAGAATTGATATTCATGACAAGCTCAATTGGAACTATAGCATTGAGAAAATGATAAATGACGGGTAGAAAGATTATTATGGGCTTGAAAATAATTGTAAATTATCATACCTTTGGCTATGGGATAAGAAAAAGATAATCTTTGAGACTCTTGTCCCTCCCATTAACTTGTATAGATGTGAAGTATGGGGATGCAGTATCTCTCGAGAATCCTAGAGAAATATAGAACATATCCAAAAGAATTTTATAACTTATAGTCTCAAAATTAAACACAACACACCCTATCCTATCCTCCTCATAGAAGCGATACTTTCTCCCATTGAGAACATAGCTATGATTAGGTAGTTAATGTACAAGAACAAGATAAACAACATGGATGACAAGAGGCTCCCCAAAATTGTTTTAGACTCTAGCCAAAATCACCAACGATTGAAGCAAGGATGACATAATGATGCCAAGTCTTGGATAAATCACTTGGGAATAAAAGAAGAAGTTACTCTGCAAAATTCTAATGATATTAAAAATGTTGTTCACTTTAAATTTAAGGAGAATATTTGGTGCGATAATGATCTAGATTATTTTGAGCACGAAACGAGAGTAGAGATATAATAAAGAAATATACCGATATATTGCAAGAGATCCAATAATATAACATA
>CBVK0101020159.1:0-10173 GCA_900067695.1 Picea abies
TCCACCCAATTTAAATTGATTTAATTTTTCAAATTCTGATGGGTATTAGGGTTGTTCTGAAAGCAGTCTAAGAACAACTTCTAGTGATAATAGTACCTAGGGTAAACCCTATAATATTCAGGGCACAAGGATGGTCAACAACAAGGCTCAAATCCATTACAAAAATATACTCATTATGAGCTCAACATGTCACTTATGTGAATTGAACCCAAGTGGGGAGGATAACAAGCATTCCTCCCAATCACTTGAGCTAAACCCAATTGACGAGGGTGATCACCTCCTTATAGTATCTTAATTTTTTTTTTTATCCTTTAATTCTTTATCCTTTTTTTCGACTGGGAGGATATGTATTATAAAATTATTGCAATTTGTTTTTGCAGTCGAAAGTACATGCATAATTTGTTTTTATCAATAGATCACATAGGAAAACAATTAGGATCTCTAGTGTGGATTCCAAAGTGTGGAAGCTCTTATAGTAAGGTAAGTTCATTTCAAAATGGTATGTAAAATGTCGATAGAAGGAATCTAAAATATTTACAAACCTGTAATACATATATCAAATTTGACACAGAAGAGGAGGAAGAACATCATTGTGAAGTACTGAAGAATTAGGGGACTAATTCTAAAGAGACCTCGTTGTTCATGATTAAGGTCCCAATTTTTGGGGTGATTTCTTGGGATGCTAGCCAATTAGCTTATGTATTGTTACTTCTCAAAACCTGATGAAAACTGAGCTAGTAAAAGAAAAATGTAAGATCTCTAATTCAACTAAGATCCAAGGCAAGTCTAACATCCAAAAAAATGGTCCCTTGACTAGATGCCTAATGATTATTAAAGAAATCCCTTATCACTAATAAATTTTGAATGTTGTGCGATATTTCAATCCCTCATATAAACCATATGCCTTTTCCAAATTATTAGAGAAGATACCTAGGCTCCATGAGTAAGTTTCTTCAAAATTTCCTCCAGGGCTACAAATAACCCCCCCACACCTACCTCCCCATATCCTTTAATTATTTATCACACCACAATTTCTCCTTAAATTTAGATGTAATAATTTTTTTAATATTATCATTATTCTGTAGAATTATCCCTTCCTTTATTCCCCAATGATTTAGCCAAGATTGGGCATCTTTATTCCATCCTCACTTGATCCATTGGTGGTTTTGGCTAGAGTTTGAAACAATTTTTGGAATCCTCTTGTCTTCCACGTTATTTAACTTGTTCTTATACATTAGGTACCTGGTCATAGTCATTCTCTCAATGGGGAAAAGGCTCTCTCCTATGAGGAGAATAGGATAGGGTGTATTGCCTTTAATTTTGAGATTATAAGTGTATTGCCTTTAATTTTGAGATTATAAGTTATAAAATTATTTTGGATTCGCTCTATCTTTCTCCATAATTCTCTAGAGATACTGCATCCCCAAAATTTACATTCATATAAAATAACATGAGTGACAAGAGTCTCAAAGAGAAGTTATTTCTCATCCCAAATCCAAAGGTCCACTAGTTTACAAATGTTTTCAATCCCATAATAAGCTTTCCAACTTCCATTTATTCCTTTCTCAATGTTGTAGTTCCAGTTGACCTTGTGGCGAATATTGATCTCGAGATATTTGTATGAAAACACTTCCTCCAAGTTCTTGTTGTCATTTATGGAAATATCGTAAATGATATGTTTAGATTTAATTGTGATAACTTTTATTTTGTCAGTGTTAATAGTCATACTCGTACAAAAGAAAAAATGGTTGAGGATTCTTAGTTTCTTTCCAAGATCATATGGAATCCTCACCATAAGAACAATATCATTAGTGTAAAGAAGTAGGATGATGACTATACCAATGAGAATTAGGCTGACACAAGCTTCTTCTTCCAAACAATCTTCTAACTTGTCAATGTATATGCCAAAAAGGGTAGGGAACAGGGGATAGCCTTGCTTGAAAACTATATTACAATTAATTTCTTCCAACTAGTCCTTAGTGTACCTAAACTTGGTAATAACATTCTCATATAACCTTACCACAATAGCTCTCAACTCGAAAGGGACTTTTAGCTCTTCCAACCTATTCCAAAGGTTTGTCCTAAGCATTATGTCAAAATCTTTTCTAAATTCAATGAAACAACATAGGAGATTGGTTTTATAATTGTGACACTCCTCCACAATGATCCTAAGCATAACAAGGTTGTCCATTATCGAATGATAGCTCCTAAACATGTCATGTCCTTTAGCTCTTTTTCCATGGATTTCTAGCCATATGCTACTCTTCTTTTTCAAAATAATTCCATACAGCTTGGCTAAAATGGGTCTAATCATAATGGTCCTATAATTAAAGTGATTGTTTTTATCCTTGCTTTTAAAAATAGGTACAATGAGGCTTTTCATTCAAGTTTCATGGAAGCTCTGCTTGATTTCTAAATTGAAGAGCTTGTGTATGTGAAGGATGATGATAAGCCTTCCAATTTTAAAGATTTCATCTTGGTAGCCTGTGACGTCCTTAGCTTTCCCTTACGCGAACCATTTAACCCCAAAATCTATGTCCTCTATAGAAAAAACTTCATCCACTGTAGATATATTTGGAATGGTGTCCACAACATTAGGAATTTCGTAAAGATTTTTTAAGTTAGGAATTCTAGTTCTTCAAAAGAATTTTATTATTTTTTTTAGTTTTACGAGATAGAATTTGTCTCCAAAATTTCTTAGGATCTAATTTAGATAGGTGCAATAACTGCTCTTGATTTCAATTTATATAATAAATTTTCCCCTTTTAATTAAAGCTTTGTATTTATTCATTAAAATTATCCCTAATAACTTTTCCAACCATTTAAAAAAACCATCATTTATATTTAACTTAAATATTCGTACAACATAGAATTGAAGTGGGCAAAGGGGCATTCATTCGGCCCTGTTTTTTCCTTTGAAATTCACGCTCTTTCACATTTGCCAAGCATGCCCAAGATCTGAATTTTCGATCCAATATTTGTTGTGAATAACAAAATTATTCCCGAAAATGGATATACTCTAGTGTGTGAGTAAGGATGGAACTTTGGTTAAGGAATCCTTTGCTCCCGTGCAGAGTTGATGGAACTTTGGTTAAATAATCCTTACCCCCGGGTAGAGTTCTATTTAGAAGTAAATTTGGTTTTGGCAAAGCCTCCTTTTATTTGATTTTATTAATGTCCATCCCTAGTCCCATACACAAATGCAAATTGCAAAACATCAATGTAATATCAAAGAAAAATGTCAACTAATTAGCCGAGGGGATATTCTTATCTCTTTAAAATATATATATATATATATATATATATATATATATATAACTCCTTAGTGCAAGCATCGTAAAAGTATTAATGAAAGCGATTTAATGAAGTCATGTTAAAAAAACACATACTAACGGCCATAGCATTCATTAATTTTTAATCTCAATGTCAATTTCCTTATTCTTTATGTAATGATGGCATCTTTGAGTTTCATGGATCATATGATAAAGGGGCAAGGAAATGTTCCAATGTATTTCCAATTTATTCGTATCTACCTATTACAACTAATGCATATAAATAAGGTTTGGACATCTGCCTTTCATGTCATGTATATATATTTTATAAATGAAATTAATATTATAATATTGTGTAATGTATAGTGGTTATTGTCATGTAATTAAAAAAAACCATTAATAAATGCTTAGGTGTATCAAACAGCTACAATCAAAGGATGATTAAGGATTATTATTTTCCCTTATAAGCTAAATTCCCATTGTGTATTGATGCTTATGGCTTTATATGCATAACAAATGTGTAATGATTTGGTTAAACACTTTTTTTTTTTTTGGTTTGTCCATTAGCTATTGGTTAAGCATAAAATCTTAGTATTAAATATTTTTCATAACGCTTTTATAAATGATTAAGAAATTTGGATTCTCAATGTTTGACACTAAACACAGGTAAACCAAAATGTACTCATACTTATTACAATGTTGGTGACACTTATTACAATGTTGGTGACGGTCATATTTGTTTCATCCACAGTTTTCTAATTAATAACGACACTCTAACTACATTAGATTTGGAGACTCTGGTAGCTTTTGAAAATGGAGACAACCAGTATTATGCGAATCTCCGTTCTAGTGAAGGCATCAGTTGCTCTATTCCAATGGATCAGAAACCACAAGGGAGTTGGTGGAATTTTATATCCAAAACAATGGGCATTTTTTGAAGACTTCAAAATGTCCATGATCAAGATGGGAAATATTCAACCCCTCAGTGGGACAAGTGGTGAGATTCGTCGCAATTGTAGATTCATTAATTCATATTCATCAGCATGAGGTATGCGCATAACAACTTTTATGTAGACCGTTATTCATCAGCATGAGGTATGCGCATAACAACTTTTATGTAGACCGTATACAATATTTGTATACGTAATACATAAGTGTGGCCTTAGGCGAAGATTATAATGTGAGAGAATGTGTATCGAAGTATTGTTATATTCATAGAAGTATATTATTAAGCACGTCATGAGTGGAGTCGTGACAGGGATTGTATCATGTATCACATGAAGTATGTAAAGTTGAATATTGAATAGTATGTTCTTGTAATGAATATATAAAAGATTATAATTCTTTCACGAATTCATATTTTAGTAATATGTCATATTGAATATATGAGGAATATGGTTGAAACTTCGTTGTTTCTCTGTAGTGCATTTAGTGTGAATTTGGAGTAAGGTTAAATGTAATAAATCTGGGAGGAATTTATTGCTTGCTCGTGAAAAGTAGAGGGAAAGGAATTTATCTCTCATCCATATTTTAGTAATATATTGTATTAAATATACGAGGAATATGGTTGGAGCTTGGTTGTCTCCCTGTAGTGCATTTAGTGTGAATCGGGAGTGAGGCTAAATGTAATAAATCGAGGGAGGAATTTATTGCTTGCTTGTGAAAAGTCGAGGGCAAGGGATTTATCTCTCATCCATATTTTAGTAATATGTCATATTGAATATATGAGGAATATGGTTGGAGCTTGGTTGTCTCTTTATAGTGCATTTAATGTGAATTGGGAGTGAGGCTAAATGTAAAAAATCAGGGGAGGAGTTTCTTGCTTGTTCATGAAAAGTATAGGGCAAGAGATTTATCTCTCATCTGACCATTTCAAAGGGAGGATGAGGAATTTATCGCTTGCTCGTTATAAAGTAGAGGGCAAGGGATTTATCACTCATTCGACCATAGGAAGGATGAGGATGAGGATGAGGATGCGCAAGCAGGCTTGACCAACGAGTAGCGGAGAGGAATTTATTGCTTATCTGCACCATGCAAGGAGCGCAAGAAAGCTCTCCAATGTAGTGGAGACGAAAAATGTGAGTTTTTGGATTGAATATAATCTTGTGTACTTGCCATTGTGCACTTCTAATGATGATCCCATAGAGGATTTTGGTAAATGTTTATATTATGTAAATATCCTTATGCTTGTTTCGATTAAATGCTTATATTATGTAAATATCCTTATGCTTGTTTGGATGCAAAATGGGAAGGTACACTGGCCAAGATGTTGCATACACTATTGTTGGCTATCGAAATACAACTTGGGGCAAAGAAAGGGATTTCTCAGTATTGAGTACCAGATCAAAGTGTACCGGGCGCGCTTCTAGTTTACCCTCATAAGTTGGTGCTATTACCCCCATAAATAGGTGCTCTAATCAATGCTTCATATATTTAATTAATCGATCATGCATATTTCATTACAGGCCAATTTTCACCCCCTTATAGTCAAGTGGTGGTCATTGATTGTTATATATGAGACCTCAGTTGCATGGGATCACTCTTGGATGATTTTTCTCTATTATCCCACACTGGGTTGTTGCATGGTATACCAGGGGGTGTGATAGCAAGTAGTAGTCGAATGTAAGTGGAGGTGCGTGCCCTAGGGAGGAAATTCTAAGATGTGTACTCACTTAGTATTGTGAGGATGGTGCTCGTCGTCGTGATGCCCACCCACTTCATTTTGTCTAATCTACTGGTACTTTCCTATCATCTGGTTCATCTTGACATGGCATGTTGTTTTTCCAATGTCTATGGTAGTTTTTGTGGGCTTGCTTTCTTGGTCCTACCCAGTCAAACCTGCCTATCTCATGATGTGGGCAACTTAGCTAGTTCCGTTGTTAATATAAGCACTATTATATGTCTTTTTCTAAGCCTAGGTATGTACGTTACCCTGCATATGCCTATACCGATGGGTAAACGTCAATAGGTTATGGTTCAATCGGTGGAAGGAATGCTCATTCTGGAATAGGCTCTACTACTAGTGGACATGGACTTGGATCTCCCATGAATAGTGAAACATTGGGAGTAGTTGGGTGATCATAAATGGTAAGAACGAATAATAGGACCAATCAACAAATCAAGGTATCGAGAAAGAAAGGGTGAACCCCGATATGCCAATGCTCATCTAGTTCTTGAGAATGTGTTCTTATTAATCATGTACATAATATCTATTGTTTGTTCCCATAAGCAGGTGCATATACAAGTGATGCTTCGACACCTGTAGTTCCTTCATTTCTAGTTGTTCCCATATCACTAGTTCTTTCATATGTCATCTTAGTTCCAATATTCCCTGTTGCTTGTAAAAGTGATGTATGTTCCGCCATTTAGTGTTGTTCCAGTGTTGTTTTGGTCTTTGCTAGTGTTCTTACACTTGGTCTTGATCCCATTATATTTGTTCCAACATTTCCACGTGTTCCTATAAGTAGTGTTCTGCAATAACCTTCTCTTTCTTATGGTTTTCTGACATAAGCTCTTGTTTATCAAGTGAGATGATGACTTTTAATACAGTATTTTGAGGGGACCTCCCAGAAATTGTACTAAATCTGTAGAACACAATCTACATATAGCCCAATCCAAACTCTTCACTGAACAAGATCCACTCGAAAATCTGATTCTGCAATCTAAACCCTTCCTTAGCAAGTGACTTATCAATAGCTAGAATGCATACCAATGCATATCTATCTATATTTATTTATTGGGTCCACTTATTTCAAATTGACTCATCGAAACTAGACTAGATAGATGGGAAGCCTTGTAAGCAAGGAGGCTTGTATTGTGCTATTCATGAATAGATGGGAGGGGTTGGTTCATTGATGAGATATCGATGAGAAAATCTCATATGTTGTTCCTAGATTAGGTGTTTTGACATAAGTTAGTGTTCCCATAAGCTCAGTTCCAATATCTGCTAATGTAGCTATAAGCTTTGTTCAAACAAATGTTGTTGTTTCAAGAAGCTTGGTGGATTAGCCTCGAATAATTTTGGCATTTAGTAGTGTTACAAGTAGTCGTATGAAACTATAACTAAGGAGTGTTCCCACTTGTGGGGGTGAGGTTGCATGTGTCAAAGTCTATGTTGGATAAACTCAATAGTTGTATCAAGCAACCAGTGCAATGATCATGATTGCTTCACTTACCGGATCTACTAGTTCTTACTTAGGTGCGACAAACAAATATGGATATGGGCACCTTCCACCTAGTTGGACATGGATCTGCCCCTGCCTTATTATATAACCCTAGACCCTTCAGCTCCTTAACAACAAATAATAACAGGGACGGGTGGATAATTTATTGATCTTGGAGGGTGAACATCTTAATCAATAGGTGAGAATAGCAATTAGAGAGTGTTCCTAGGAGTGGTGTTCCAACTTCTTCAACCATAATGAGTTGAGTCATCCAAATTGATTTTGGCTCCTCTACATGGTCTAGTTCCAACAGGTGTTATTGTTCCCATAAGATTTGTTCTGACATAATCTCTTATCTAATAAGTAATGTTCCAACATCTACAAAGATCGGAAGAGCACACGTCTGAACTCCAGTCACCATAAGATTTGTTCTGACATAATCTCTTATCTAATAAGTAATGTTCCAACATCTACAATGGTTCCAAGAAAGCAGTGTTCCAGCATTAGTAAGTGTTCTTAGCTAGTGTTACTAGTCGTTGTATTATTGTGGAGCTTGGATGGCATATTACTTAGTGTGGGTGAGGTATTATGAAGTGTGGATGGATGATTCATACGTTACAATACACAACAAGAAAAAGGAATAGGTATAAATGGACATGCTACTCATTTGAAGGTTACACGCTTAGCTGAGCCGCTCAGATACAAATTCTCACACCGGAGCCACAGAGAGAGTCTATTCTTCCCTCACAAGATCTATAGGAATTAAGGCCCCAGTACTAACCCATTAAATAAACTAACATATGCATAGACACGCATTGTAACTACCCAACCCAGTACACTAAGCTAACTGTCTAACCCAATCTACTAACTGATAACAATCAAACACCCAGTCAACTAATGCATAAATGGATGCACATGTACAACCCTGACCAAACTAATAAGCTACCCTAAGAGGAAAGGAAGGGACACATGCAAATATATAAGGTCCAAACACTCTTAACCCAACTAAGCTACTTTGCAAGGGAAATGAAGAGACACATGTGCATATGTAAGATGGCGAACTAAGCCCGATCTAGCAAATTTACAAACGTATATGTTAGCACTGGGGAAACCAACCAATGCTACTAAGATGGCTAACCACATGCACATAGATAAAGTATTGGTATGACCACTACTAACCACTGCTACTAGACTGGTGCACTAACCTAGCTAACAACTAACACATCTAACCAACCCTACGACATGCACATATGTTAGCACTGGTACAACCACCACTAACCACACCTATAATTATGTTGGTTCACTAACACATGTAAATCACATGCCCATCTCGAATATTATGTATATTACTACTCACCCTCTCTCGCTTAGCTTAAGTTCCTTTTGACAATTGGGGGCATGAGAACCCGACCGAGGGGAATAGTAATTCTTATACGAATAATTGCACGCTCCCTTACCTCATTACATTATGAAAAGCGTAAACACAGCCAACTAAAGACCTTTGACACAAACACAAGAATATGGAGAAGAGAGCCACATATGGATGCTCAAAAACTAGAGATCTGGGGGGTAACCGGTTGTTACCTAAGGTGGTCGACACACCTACTACAATACCAATAAAATGATCGATTTTGCAGGAACAACATTATCATAAATATCTTGGAATAATGAGAAGAAGCATCGTAATTGTTTCACGAATTCAAATTTTAGTAATATGTTGTAATGAATAGCACTGAACAATGATTTTTTTTTTCTCAATACATGAACAACCTAAAACCATCCTTGGAAATGTTCAAGTTTTAAAAAGTTGGTTTTTTATATATGGATTGGTTTTTTGTTATTTTCTCTTGCAGAGCTGTCGTGAAATTCAGTGCAGAGATTATTGACAGAAGCACAACCAAGAAATATCAGACATGTTCCTAGAGAAAATATCATCCATCATTTGTTTGCAGGTGAGTGCCTCATATCTCTTTTCGGGGTGTGATTGGAGTGTTTGTTTCTTGCTAGCAGATAGTTTCTAATCTCTTCTAAAAGTTCCAGTTAGGACTATGAACTTCCATACATATTAAGTTTTAGTTTCAATATGCAATTAGGGTTTTCTATACCAGTAGGAAATCTTAGGTTTTGGATTCATAAAATATTTGTAGGATGTTGTTATCCCAGCTTTTTGAAGATGATTTCTTTCTATGCTTTTATGTTTCTTCTCTTCACAATTAGGAGATTTGGGTTGGAAATGAGGAACTGGTGGAAATGTATGAACTCAACTTGGGGAATCATGGTTATGAGAGGAACTGGTGGAAATGTATGAACTCAACTTGGGGAATCATGGTTATGAGATGTATAAACTTGGGAGCATAAATAACTATGAATATGGTAATTCTTAGTTTCATTTCTACTTGATTTGTGTGGTTTATGAGGAATTTAATTTATATTGAGGGGGACTTCTTGTTGTTGAATGATTTCTCTCACTCTCCCTGAAGTCCCTTAAGAAAAATTCCCCAAATGCCACAACACATAACATATTTCCTTTGTTTTATGTGTTAGGTCTGTCTAAGGCATATCTATTGCACCAACATTGTCCACCACCCATCCTTATCCTTTTGAAACTCATGTCATGTGGGTGGGACAAACCACGGTGGTAACAGAACCCGATGGACAACTTAATTCTTTATCGTCCTCACCACTGATCCCATTGGTACTTATATATATATATATATATATATATATATATATATATA
>CBVK0101020160.1:0-10173 GCA_900067695.1 Picea abies
TTCTTTTATACCAAAAATTATGAGGTTCAAGGCTCTTTTGTTACGCTCATGGTCGAGTTCGATTAGCTTATTCATTTCCTCTTTGATGAGTTTGATATCCAATTTGTTTTCCATATTACTGATGATCAATAAATATACTATAAATATTAATACTAAATATCAATATTATTGTAAAGCTATGATTATTCTCGAAATATATAAAATGAGTTTTTTAATGTTTGATTTTATCTCAACTTAAAACTATATATTTTTTAAATTTTGGTTAATAAATATACTCTAAATATATATTGTAAAAGTATGATTATTTTCAAAATATATAAAATGAGTTTTTTAATGTTTGATTTTATCTCAACTTAGAATCGCTGAGCGGAGGGGGGTCTGAATCAATGGCGTTGTCTTTTAACATTCTTTACCCAGTGTGGAAATTAGAATGATGTTGTCTTTTAACATTCTTTACCAATTGTGGAAATTAGAATGATGTTGTCTTTTAACATTCTTTACCAAGTGTGAAAATTAGAATGATGGTGTTCTCTTCTAACATTCTTTACACAAGTGTGGAGATTAAAATAAATTAGGAAATTAAACTGTGGAAGTTACATATTCAAACATATTTGTTTGAATGTGATTTTGGATTCAAAATAAAGTTTTTAAATTTAATTTAATTTGGTTGTATAATTTAAAATTTCATGAATTAAAATTTGATTATATATATCATGATAACTATATTTAATATAGTAGGTTTAATGATTAAGAATATATGTTTTCTCTTAAAAATCATAAATTCAACTTTAAATCAAGAAAAGTAGGATATGTATATTTTGGTAGACTTTAACACTTAAATCTCTACCATCATTAATAAATAATATGATTAATAACAATTATTTTGTAATTTTTTTTAATAATCTTCTACCTTCAACATTATTCTATGTTATCTTCATTATTTAAATGTTTTGGCAATTTTATTTTTAATTTTGAAATTTGCTAATAATATTTAAGACCCAACATTACAAATAAAAAAAAATAATAGTTGAAAAATGTAATTAGTAACTATTCAAGTTTATAATTTTTTTTATCAATAACTATAATTATAGTGGGTATTATTATAAATGTATGATTCCTTTCAAAATATAAAAAATCGATTTTTAATGTATTATATATATATAAACTTAGAGTAGAATATGATATTTTTGTATTTGCATTCACATGAATTATAGGACTAGTGAGATCAAGAATTACAAAAAATCACATTTATAGTTTTAGTTGGTTGCCTATATTGTATATTATTAACAAATCTTATTCCAGAAAGATCTTCCCTACATCTTTCATGGAGAATTTGTCTAGAAAAAACTATATATATATATAAATATGTGTTTTTATAAATCGATGAAGCATCATCTTTCAGGTTAATCATTTTCTAGATTAATCATCTTGTTGGTTGATTGTCTTGGTGATTATTTTATGTCTCTCATTTTGTCATGGTATCCAAGCAGACCTAATCCTCTTCAAAGATAGGAGAGCATGATAATTTCAATTATGTGGAGAAATATGTGTAAGAACTGAGCTATTGATTGGACAACACATAGGGTTTGAGTGTGAGAGAGCAAAGAGTTTCACTATGGGAAGAAACTAGTTGAAAAGAAGTTGTTGTGAACAATATTTGAGGAGCCAATTTTCTTAAATTGGAGCTTCCCAAATTTATGAAAGGATTCGAGGGGAATCTAAATTTAACAGGGAGTCTTATAATTGATTCAAAGTAAGAAGATCACACCAGAACCATGTTGAAATGGACAAAGGGAGTTATTTTTTTATTTATTAAAAACAAAAATAAAAAAAAATGGATTGGTCTAGTAGTTATTATGTGGATTGGTCGAGCAGTTATTATATTCCTCCTATATTCTCTGGTAAAAAATATGATTTTGGGGCTATTAATATGAGAACTAGAATATGTATAGATGATTTATGGGATATTGTGTTGAAAAATTTAAAGAACCCTCAAATCAAGAAGCCTTTGAAGCCATGATTCAATATTAGAAGGATCAAATTATAGCAAATAAGAAGAATGATGCAACAAAATTGTTTCTCATTCAACAAGGTTTGGATGAGAGCATTCTACCTAAAATTACAACAACAACTAGGTCCAAAGAATCTTGGGATATTATGGAGATGGAATACAGTGAAAGAGGAAGAACCACCGATCAACATCAAGTTGAGTTAGAAAACGTTGTATTTGTTGATGAAGTGACTGGTGTAACAGAATAAGTACTAGAATTTGACATTGCAAAAGTTGTGGAAGAGTGTATTAAAGTAGAAGAAGATAAAAAATACACAGAGATTGCATTTGTCTGGAACACTGCATGGAATTTTGTTAAAGGAATTGCAGAAGAAAAATGTTACTATGTATGAGATGAAAATCCAGAGCATGGTAAAGAAAGTGAATCCCACTATGTAGATACACACATGGATGATGAAATTGAAGTTGAAGATGAAAATGAAACTACCTTTGCAGTAGTAGAAAAATATGAGGATAATCTAGCAATTCAAGTTGTTGAAGACATGAATGAGGATATAGAGAATGTTGAATTTTATGTTGAATTATCATTTGTTTAGGAATCGGTTGTAAAGATTAGGTATTATGGAGATGAAAGTGAGTATGGAAAACCTACCATGGTTACAATAGAAGAAGGAAAATAAAAAATAAAGGAAACCATTGAAGTTGTTAAAATTATTGCAGTAGTGGAAGAGGAGATGAAAGAAAATGAAGATGTTATTACAAAATTTGACATAAGTGTTCAATTAGTAGTAGTTAAAGTACAATCATATGCAGAAGAAGAACTAGATGAGCAAGACAAAGAAGGTGAAAAAAAAAATGAAGATGTTATTACAAAATTTGACATAAGTGTTCAATTAGTAGTAGTTAAAGTACAATCATATGCAGAAGAAGAACTAGATGAGCAAGACAAAGAAGGTGAAAAAATATTGACGAAGATGACCAAAGTAACGTTGAAGCTAAAGAAGAAGAAAAGGTACATAAAATATAAAGTTTTGAGCAAAAGAAAGAAAAAGATTGTGAGCATAGGACAAGCTGAACCGGAATTCAAAAGTGAAGGATGTAAAACAAATTTTCAATTTTTTTAAGTCTAGCTAAGACTTATACCAATAGACCATCATGTTAAGAATTTTGTAATCCCATAGGGGAATTGTTAATTGTCAAAGCTATAATGGTTAGTGTTAGAATCGTTAGCGATCAAAATTAAGGGGGAGTGTCGGAATATCGTAATTACTCTTGTTAGATGGTTATAAAATACTTATAGAAGAGTCTTATTTAGAGATAGTTAGATCTATATCCTTTTGTTGTAGAAATCTCTAGAAGAGATGAGTTTCCTATATTGTATATTATTAGAAAATCTTATTCTAGAAATATTTTCTCTAGATATTCTCTAGATTGTTTGCAAGGAGAGATCAGGAAGCTCAAACCACCAAAATTTGATGGAGAGCATAGGAAAGGTGAAGATGTTGAATCTTAGTTGTTGGCCATGAGAAAATGTTTTTAACTTCATAATTATTCATTAAATCTAGAAGCAAGGATTTCCATATATCATCTTCAGGGGAAAGCTTCCATGTGATGGGACCAACTCAAGTCGGTCAACATTATTGATGAGAAGAGAATTTATTGGAAGTAGTTCAAGAAACATTTCCATCAATAGTACTTGTCAGAATGTTATTATGACAAAAAGATGTAAGAATTATTTATTCTTAAATTAGTAAGCATGATCGTGGAGGAATAAGAAAAGAGATTCTTGGATATTATGAGGTATGTGGGTTTCATCAAGGATGAGAAGGAAAAAAATTAGAGATTTTTTAATGGACTACCATCATGTTATAAGGATATAATTTAATTTGATGAGCCTAAGAATGTGGAGAAATCCATATGGAAATTCTAAGTATTTGTATGAGAAGAATAATAGAATGCCAACTTTTCAAAAATATTTGCATGACAAAAGGAAAAGAAAGATGGATCATATGAAGAAAGGATTCAATCCACCTTTCTTTAGGTATAGCTCTTAGTCATATATAAAATGGTAGCAAGCACAAAGTGAACCTAGAAGGACAAATTCCCTAGAAAATAGGCCAAGACAACAACCCGTAAAGTTTTGGGGATTTGAGAGAGACCACATGTATAAATATTGTTCTCATAAGGGAGATATGATGAGGACAATGGATAGCATTCAATAAGGTTCTATAGTGGAGGACATAGGCAGGAGCATGCCAAGGATTTATGCATCCTTGGACAACATACAAACATATCATCAATCCCACATGTTTGAGGTGGAAGGTAATATTTATAACTAGCTCATAGCTACTTCAATTGTTTCTAGAGCTAATCATTGCTTTATAAATCCTAATCTAGTTAGAATATTTAAATTGAAGAGATGTAATCATGGAAATATTTGGTTGGTTTAGCTAGCCATTGAAACCAAGAAAAAAATCAATGAGCTTTTCGAGTATTGTCCCGTGAACATGAATGAAGTTAGCATTAAGGTAGATTTTAAAATCATACCACTTGGGTCATATGATTTCTCATTGTTATGGATTGGTTGGACAAAAATAATGTTTCCCTAGATTGCCACATCAAGTATTTCACATGCCTTAATGAGGAATGGAATTTAAGTGCATTCTAAAGTATTCCAAGGCCTATATTCATCAGGTATATTTAAGCAAGTTATAGTTGAAAATACGTTTTACAAAATGGTGCTAGATATTTGTATCACATATGGAAGAGTTAGCCAAAGATAAAGTGCCAAATTTGGAATATTATTCAGTTTTGAAACAGTATGAATATGTGTTGGGGGAATTTTTAGGGTTGACACCAAAAATAAACATCAAATTCTCTATTAACTTGATTCTTGAAATTGCACTAGTGTTCAAGGACCCCTATAGACTAAGCACACTAGAGATGAAAAAGTTGTAGGTGCAACTAGAATATTTTTTGAAGAAGGGGTACATATGTCCAAGAATTTCACCTTTGGGTATCCTAGTGACTTTTGTGAAGAAAAATTATGGAACCTTGACATTATTTATTGATTTTGGGTATTTAAAAAAAATTATTGTAAAGAACAAGTATGTTCTACCAAGCATTGATGATATTTTTTATTAGTTGAAAGAAGCAAGGATATTTTCCAATATTGGCCTAAGTTTAGGTTACTAAGAATCATAGAATAAGGTTCCATAAAGATGGATTTTCAGACAAGGTATGGCCATTATGAGTTTGCAGTGGTACCACTTTGTTTGACATATGAAACAACTGCTTTTATGTGTATGATGAATGGAGTGTTCAAAGATTACTTGGACATATTTGTTATTGTCTTCTTGGATTATATTCTTATCTATTCCAAGAAAGAGGAGGATCATGATAATCATTTGAGGTTGGTGCCACAAGTGTTGCGAGATCACCAATTGTATTCCAAGTTGAGAAAACTCATTTTCTATTGGAGGAAAATCCACTATTTTGGTCACATTGTCTCAGAGGAGGGAATAGCAGTGGATCTAGAGGAGATTGAAGCAATTAAAGGATGACCTATAACAAATAAAATTAAGAGGTGAGATAATTTATTGGTCTATATATTTACCATAGTATATTCATTGAAGGTTTCGCCAATATTGCACATCCAATCACTTCACTGCAAAAGGAAAAAAATTGAATGGACTACCAAGTGTGAAGAGAGTTTCCATTGCTTGAAGCAATTATTAACCAGTGAACCTATTTTAAATATTGTAGATCCAAATCATGATTTTGTTGTGTGAAAAAATGCATCTAAATAAGGACTTAGTGGATTCCTTACCCAAAATGGGCATGTCATTTTTTATGCATCCAGGAAACTCAAAGAGCATGAAATAAATTATGCTACCCATGACTTGGAGCTTACTGTTGTTATCCATGCATTAAAAATGTGGAGACCTTATCTCAAGGGTAGAAAATCGAGTTGAGGATAGAACATAGTTGTCTAAAAGACTTGTTTGAGTAGTCAATATTGAATTCCAAATAAATTAGATGGTTAGAGTTTCTTAGAAAATATGACTTTTTGATATCAAACACATCAAGGGAAAATAGAATAAAGTGGATGATGCACTCGATAGGAGGGTGCATGAAATGCATGATATAGCCATTAGTATATACAGTTCATATTTAAAAATAATTTTTTTTGAAGATGTAGCATTAGACCAACATTACATGCAAGTTAATGAAGGCTTGGAGTAGGGTAATGTGCAATGAAAATTCAAATATTACAAGATGGAAAAGGAGTGAATCCTTTTGTTGAGGAACCAAGTTTATGTTCCTAATTATTAGGAGTTGAGAAATATAGTACTAAAAGAGATGTGCAATGTGCCTTATGCTAGATATCTAGGGTACCATAAAACTATTGCATTTATAAGAAGCAAATATTTTTGTCTTGGAATGAAGAAATATGTAGCTAAATATATAGCTCGATGCCTAGAATGTCAGAAGGTAAATGTTGAGCATAGAAATCTTGTTGAATTTCTACAACCATTGCCCATTCCCAAATGGAAATGGGATATTGTTACCATATATTTCTTCACCAAGATTCCTATAACAACAAGGCAACATGATTCCATCATGGTAGTGGTGGAAAAGCTTACAAAGACTATGCATTTTATTCTAGTCAAGTTGGCTCATAAGGTAGGCAACATTACAAAAAATTACATGATGGAAATTACCAAGCTACAAGATGTGCCTAAGAATTGTATCTGACAAAGATCTAAATATCACATCAATTTTTTGGAAATTTTTATTTAAAGGATAGAGAGAAATCTAAATTTTATCATAACATATCATCCATAATGTATTTGTATGAGAAGAATAAGGGAAGGAAATATTTTTCAGAAAGATTGGGATGACAAAAGGAAAAGAAATACGGATCAAATGAAGCAAGGATTCAAGACACCATTATTCAAGAATAGCTTCCAGTCATATCAAAAAGGGAAGAAAGCACAAAGTGAACCTAGGATGACAAATTCCTTGGATAAGAGGCCAAGACAAAAACCCATAAAGTGTTTGAGATTTGAGGGAGACAACATGTATAAATATTTTTTTCATAAGGGACATAGGATGAGGAAAATGCATAACAATCAAGAATATTTTTTAGTCGATGACATAGGAAAGAGCATGCCAAGGATTTATGCATCCTTAGACAACAAACAATCATACTATCAGTCCCACATGATTGAGGTGGAAGGTAATATTTATAATTTTCTGATAGCTATTTTGATTAGTTATGGAGCTAATCATAGCTATGTAAATCCTAATATAGTTGAAATATTTAAATTTAATAGATCTAAGCATAAAAAGCCTTGGTTGGTTTAGCTATCCATTGGAACCAAGAGAAAAATGAATGATCTTGTCATGGATTTCCCTGTGAACATGAATGGAGTCAACATTAAGGTAGATTTGAACATCATGCAACTTAGGTCATATGATTTCTCATTGGTATGGATTGGTTGGACAAGAATAATGTTGCCCTATATTTGTACATCAAGGATTTCACATGCCTTGATGAGGAAGGGAATTTAAATACATCCCAAGGTATTCCAAGGCCTATATCCATCATATATATTTCAGCATTGTAGCTAAAAAGAAGTTTTGGAAAAGGCTCCTAGATATTTGTAGCACATATGGAAGAGTTAGTTGAAGATATTGTGCCAAATTTAGAATATTATTCAGTTTTGAAAGAGTATGAAGATGTGTTTGGGGAATTGTGAGGGTTGCAACCACAGAGAGACATTGAGTTCTCTATTGAATTGATGCCTAAAGCTACATTGTTGTCCAAGACTCCCAATAGAATGAGCACACTAGAGCTGAAAGAGTTGTAGGTGAAAATAGAATATTTTGTGAAGAAGGGTTACATATGTCCAAGCATTTCACCTTGGCATACCCTAGTGTTTTTTTTTTTTGAATAATTATGGAACCTTGAGGTCATGTATTGATTTCATATAGTTGAAAAAATTTACTATAAAGAAAAAGTACCCTCTACCAAGGATTGATGATATTTTTTATCAACTTACAATAGCCAACATTTGTAAGGTACCAAGTCTATTATATTAGAAAAAATGAGAAACAATGTAGAAAATAACACCGAGATAGAAATAGAATACGGAAATCATGCAGAGATAACAATGGAACAACAAATTATATGGAACCACAACACTAGAATTATACCTTTATTGATAGGAAACAATGTTCACTTCCCTCTTCAAGGGAAAACCTCTAGTAGAGAAGAGATTTATTACAATAATTCTCCAAGACAAAACTTCTCATACCCTCTACTCCTATTTATACTAAATCTATCTATCAAAAAGAACAATCTAGAGGAAGATCCTTCTAGAAGCAAAATATTATATTATGTATTCTTACATTTGACTTATTCGTCCTTATTGCTAGGCCTTATTAATATTGACCTTTATTGCATGAAAATATATTATTATAACCACTTGAGGGGTTAGGGAGGTTAGGTCCCTAACATGCCCCCCCCCCTTAAAATCAGCCTTGTCCTCGAGACTGGATATGAAGAAATTGCTACAGAATAGTAGTTCGCTCCCAGGTGGCATATTCTGGAGTTGTATCTTTCCACTAGACTAACACTTCCTTGATGGTGCATTTATGAATATGACACTCACGTTGGTCCAAAACTTCTTGTGGATACAACCAGATGGATCCTTCTTCATCCAACTCGAGAAGGTTGGTTTGATTTGGGCACTTAGTTCCAATCACCTTCTTTAAACAGGAGACATGAAAAAGAATATGGACCTTAGAAGGACTGGTCAAAGCTAACTGATTGTCCACATGTACCACGCGCTTGAGAACTATATAAGGACCATAAAATGTGGGTGCCAGTTTCTGAGAATGTTCGGCCTTGAGTGAATTTTTCTTATAAGGTTGTAGTTGAAGAAATACCTAGTCTCCTTCAACAAATTGATGTTTTGAGAAAACTTGATCTACTTGTTGCTTCATGCAATTCTCATCTATGACCAAATTCCCTTTGAGGTTACAGAGAATAACCTCTCGAACTGTAAGCATTTGGTCAACTAACTGGACCTTCAAGACACCTTGCATGTGGGAGATAACATAAGGTGTCTTTTTTCCATATACTTCTTCAGAAGGAGTCATGCAAGTAGATGTATGGTAAGAAGTGTTGTACCACCATTCAACTAATGGTAACCATTGATCCCATTGATTTTTCCTTTCAAAGGGAAAACACCTCAAATATGTCTCCAAACACTTGTTGACAACTTTAGTTTGAACATCAGTCTGGGGATGATAGGCAGTGGTGAGATGCAATTGGGTGCCATGTAGCCTGAACAATTCTTGCCAAAAATTGTTGGTGAAAGTGGGATATCAATGAGAAACAATAGAATGAGGCATGCCTTGAATCTTGAAGACATGATCCACGAAATGTTGAGCCATAGTGGATGTGGTAAATGGGTGTTGAAGAGCACAAAAATGAGCATACTTGGAAAGATGATCAACGACCACCATGATGATTGACTTATTCCATGATTTAGGTAATCCCACAATAAAATCCATAAAGATGTCCCTCCAAATACCGGGTGGAATTGGAAGAGGTTGTAGTGAGCCATGAGCTTTAATTGTTTCTCCCTTGTTGCATTGACAAACATCACATTCTGCCACAAAAGTGTGAACGTCCTTTTTCATACCATCTTAGAAAAAAAGAACGTTTGACCCGGTCATAGGTTTTGGTAAGCCCCGAATGCCCAAATATGGGTGTAACATGAAGCTCAGAAATCACCGTGTATTTAACTTGATCCAGGTGGATATTGGTGGCCACCCACCTTTTCCAACTGGCTCAAAACAATTTTCTAGCAATTTTGGTAATTTACTATTTTTAGCAGTTTTCGAGTCTTGAAACTTCTGGAGCCGTTTTGAGGCCCTAAACGATGTTTTTTTGGAAAATGGGTAGAAACATGGGAGTTCCTTAGATGTTTCCCTGAAAATGAATCTCCTCAGCAATACCTTTCCAACGGGCTATCATGCACCTAAAATGAAGATTGTATGCAAAACCTACGACCCCGAGAAGTTGATGTACTAACTTACCCAAATGGGCCCCACATGACTTTTGGCGCTTCATCTCCTAGGGTTAG
>CBVK0101020161.1:0-10173 GCA_900067695.1 Picea abies
ATGGTATATGGTTGAGATACATTGTTGGTACATGGTATGGTACAGGTGTTGATGTACATTGTTGATATACATGGTTGATACATGATATGGTACAATATTGGTACTTTGTATGGTGTTGATGTACATGGTTGATGGTTGAGGCATATGGTACAAGTTATGGTGCATGGTTGATGCATGGTTTGGTATAGGTGTTGGTGCATGGTTGATGCACTTGGTGTGGTATAGGTTCTAGTACACGATTGATGTTTGGTATGGTACATGCTTTGGTACATGGTTGAGACACATCTCTTGTAATTATATGTTGGTGATATTGGTACATGCTTGGTAGAGGCATGTGTTGGTGATATTGGACATCTAGTTGAGAGGTGTACTTGGTATACGATCAATGTGAAAGGATCTGATTGAGTATCAGTGACAATGATAGGTTGGATAGGTTGATTGGTGACAAGTTGATGTGACAGGTTGGATACAGTGACAGGTTGATAGGTTGTAGGTTGATGTGATAGTGGTAGTGATAGTGACATTGACAGTGATTTTGGTAGTGTCAATCGGTTTAAATTTATATTTTAGGGAGATAATACTGTGGAAGGAAAGGGGGGTTGTAGCCTCCTTCTGGTTGGTGCCGAAGAACATAGGTAGTTGAAGCTTCCTTCAGGTTGGAGTCTAAGAATCAGGGGGTTGTAGCCTCCTTTTGGTTGGAGCCATAGAATTCAGGGATTTGTGGCTTCCTTTAGGTTGGATCTTGTAAATAGGGGGTCATAGCCTCCTTCTATTTGCAGATAGAGAATTGGGAAGTTGGTTCTTCCAATGTATGTATTCTTTGATATATAAGAAAACATTTTTTTGTTTTCTCCCATTTGGGTTTCCACACAAAAATCTCTTGTGCATTATGTATGATGTGATGTATTATTGAATGGTACTATTTATGGTTATATGTTCATGAAATTTTAAATTCAATCATAAGTAATAAACTATTGATAAGTTGATGTTTACATGTTTTGGTTAAAAGTGGTAAAAAGTGTTCAATATTAGTTCACCCCCCCTCTCAGTATTTGTGAATATTCCAATACATAATCTAATGTGTAACTTCCCTAACCCTTGGTGTTCTAATGATATCGACGGTTAAGATCAAATATTTCCCTCATGATATCAATGGTCGCAACTTAATCATTTATTGAGATCACTTAAGTGACTTAAGTGACCCACACCCTCATAAAGTCACTTTTACACATTAAAAATTAAAAGGTTCAACTTGAATTTATAAAATCACTTTTTAAAGTCACTTTATAAAATACTTTATAAAGTCACTAGGGAGAAAATATTCTCAGACACATTTGTATACTAGGTGTTGGCAATGAAAAACTACCTCTGAGCCACCAAATCTAAGAAGACTTGCATATAGTGGTAAATTATTCCATTTTTGTTGTTGTGAAACCGCATTGTAATTAATATCCTTTCCTTTATTAATGTATGTGATGTATGAATGGAATATAGTATGACTACACTATGCATCTATGAAATATCCATGTTCAACTTATCAAGTTGCATCATGGCCATAAGTGAGACTATTGGGTTCCTTGTCAAAACATTTACGTTCTTATTTTAGGCACCATTTTTGTACCAGATATCCAAATTTAACTACTACACATATGAAATGTCCATTTTGATGAAATCTACCATAAATTTGAATGGTTGATGACCTACATGAGTCATTCTTTCCACGTTAATGAAATATTATTTTATACGAGTCATTGTTTCCTACTATATTATATTTTCAACTTTGTGTTATGTGTTAAGAAAATGATTTTCATTAGTTATTTAATTAATCATTTCCATTGTCTACAAATTTAAGGATGGTAATAAATAACCTTTCCATGCTTCATCAAATTATTTCCCATGACATATTTTAAGGTATCAACTTATATGTTATGTGAAAGTCTCAAATTCAATAATATTAATACTTCCCATGACAAATCGTAAGGTATCAACTTATATCTTATGTGAAAGTCTCCAATTCAATAATCTAACTTTAAAGAGTTGCACACCTTTTATTTTAAATCTTCGAACACATTCCCATCCTATGTTATCCATAGGAACTTTGTTTTCTTTTTATTAAACCCATGGACTAGGATTCCTATCTTATAAAATCGAGATATTAATGATATGAGGTGTATTTATAAGGCCAACAAAGTCATCCCTTCAATGAAATTATCTAGGGAAGGTTAGTCGAGAATGGATTTTATCTTATTAGTCCCTATCATTAAGGGCTATATGGACTATTAATAATCAATTTTCTATTGTTCTATTAGTATGGCATGGAAACCAACTATTTTAACCAAAACTACAATCATTTCATGCAATTTTCCATATCACATTTGTTATTTAATAATAAGTTTTAAGTTTGAGGACTTATTTTCCCTCATATTGAGGAAAGTGGGTTCAAACTCTGGGAAAGAGAGGCTTCAAACTTAGTGAATGAGAAATAATGCTAAGTTTCAACTTAGCATTAGTTCCAGACATTAAATTCTTAGTATCTTCCGATGCATAAATCATAACCTTGTCTCTCACTTGTCTCTCATGAGTTTCCACCCCTGTCTCTAGTGAGCTTCCAATTACCCCCCCACTTTATCACCTTCATGTTGCTTTCCATCACTATAAGAATATTTTCTAAGGATGTTGTTTCTTACCCATTTCTCTTCTTCCTCGTGGTTGATTAACCTCTCTATTTCTCTTCTTCCTCCCTCGCAGTTGATTACACATGAAACCAACTTATCCATCCTCCTTGATCCTCTTTCTTTGAAAGACATGATCACCATTGGTGATCATTTCACAATAATAAATGGAATATTCCATTCATTTAATTACTTGATGGAGTCAACAAGGAGACCTGTACCCGAAACATCACTCAGACTAGAAAAGAGATGAAAACAAGCACAACTACTTGAGTAGCACCACTACAAGATTCAATATATATATTGATATTGATTCTTCAAATTCAGGATATGGATGGATGATTCTGACTTGGAAGAACTTCTTCCAATACATAAAATGGAGAGAAACAATGAATATGGGACATCAAATAATGAAATAGTAACATACCAAGACAACCTTGATCTAGGTGGATATTGGTGGCCACCCACCTATTCCAACTAGCTCCTCTTGTCCATTTTTAGTTCAACATGTTCGTTTGTACTTCTTTGTAATTGTGGGTTCTACGCTTTTGGGTCTGTTTGAATCCCTACACATCTTCCAGGTGGATACAGTTTGCCTCACCTAATCCAACTGGCTTATTTTGTATGTTTTCATGTCAGCACATCTTGTTGTACTTCGAGGGCCATTTTGGAGCCCTTAAGAATGTTTTTTTGTCTCACCATAGTCAAACTATAGACGTAGTCAGATTTTGACATCGTAATGTGTATCTCTCTGAAATACCTTTCCAATGGGCTATCACGCGCCTAAAAAGTAGGTCGTATGCAAAAGTTACGACAACATGAACTTGAGGTACCAACTTACCCATAGGTGCTGACATGAATTTTGGTTTTTCACCTCCTAGGGTTAGGTTTTTGGATATCTAGGGTTTTTGACTTCATGAGTAATATAAAAAATGTGTATGGAGCCTCATTATAATCATTCTTCCTAGACAGATGCATGTAGCAGCTACATATCTTCTCAGAGATAGCTACCACCATTCGAGCAAGTACTTCAGTTCTGCAGTTTTACAGTTTCATCCTATTTCATTTATTCAATAGAATTTATTTTTCACTGCATATCTGTGTTATTATTCATATTTTTGTATTTATTGTATTCAATATGTTAATCAGTTTGTTCCGCTCATAAATCTAGATCAAAGATTCACTGTCTCCATTCTCCTGCTTCAGAATTGTACTATGTCACCACACGTTATCCATGATTTGGTAGCTAGCATCTCCCACTTCTCCATGAAATAACACTTTGACCTACAATATTTCAAGGAGAGAGAGATTCCACCTACAATGTGTGGAGGAGAGAGAGATTTGCATTCTAATTGAAGGAATCATTGTTACTAAGAATTGACTAGTATAAAATAGAACATGGGTCGAATCAAATTTACCAATGGCACTTTGACCTAATTTATTTTTCTTCAATTTTTTAGTGAATTTAAGAGATTGATATACATGTGATAAAAAAATCCCAAGATATTGATTTTTATTCAATTTTCAGATATTAAAATGTTATTATTGGTAAAAGGAATTTCACAATAAATAATTGTTTCAATTCTACATAATACAAATTGGAAAGATGAAAACATAGGATGGTATGGCGCTTACCATGATATATTCTATGATGCAAGGTTATCTCAACAATTAGAGGAGAAAATCCAATTTTGTTTACAAAAAAGACAATAAAGATTTGAAGTATGAAAAACTAGAGTGCAAAGTCATCATCAATTTTACAGTTCTACATAGTAGTCTTCATTGCACTGATAAAATTTATCATGACACTTTGCATGTTTTTATTCCCACCGAATGTACGTAGTTCTTGAAACTATTGAACATAAATATATCAACACCCGAGATCAAAACTCTAAGAAAATAATAACCTTGGTTGAAGGGATATGAATAAATTTGCATAGAAAATATTGTATTTGATCACTTAATATCCTTTGTAGATATATAAACACCACAATAACTTATCAGCCTCACATTAATCAAATCCATGTGTTAGCACCAATATTGACATCATCAAAATTCTAAATCCTTTAGACATCAATGGATAAAATTCATACACCTTTTAGTGATCAACAAAAATGAAGAAAGGTGAAAAAATTCATACACCTTTTAGTGATCAACAAAAATGAAGAAAGGTGAAAAAGGGATTTCACTGCGAATGTTCGTTGTGAAAGTGTTGAAGCACTCAGTTTTGTAGAGAACTATATTTCCACACTATGAAATATTGACAGAGTGCCATATCTACATTTGAATCAGACTCCAAGTAATTCCATCTGTACTATCTAGTCCACATCGACTTCAGAACTCGAAGGCATGAGGATAGGGACTTAGATGTTTAAATTGTTATGCTGATACAGTTCATAATCTTTTGTTATCTTTATGGTAACTAAGTATTACTTTAGTAAAGGAGTTCAGCTAGAATCATTGAGTTTATGGATGGGCATTTTGTATATAGTTTTATAAATTTCATGAAGGTGGTGTGGAGAGACTAAAGAAGGGCCTTAGAGAGTGGAAAATTGTGTATGTTGATTTGTAAGTGTACTAGGCATATCGGAGTGTAACATATACTAGGCATATCGGAGTGTAACATTTCTTCCATTAGAGATTCATGAGAGTTTTTGCTATCATATTGTGTTTTCTTTGTTTTCCATTTTACATTTGCATCTTGATTGAATGAATTTAAGACATTGAATATAAATGGATGTCCATGGGTAAAATATTCATGAGCTACAAAGTATTTACAGTGATTTCCTCTTTTCATGATCTTTGTTCAAGTATTATTTTAATTTATGTTGCAGGGAGGATCCCTTCTTGACGAATGTTCTTCTCTTTTTATCTTCTCTATACCTTCATCTATCATCATATAAGTCTTTTTCTGGTAGGTAGTTTGATTTCCTTTGATATGTAGAATGTTATGACTCCATGCCCATTGAAATACCTCTACAGGAAGTATGTTTCCCTATTTGTTTTTCTTTCTTATTGATCCACCAAGAATAAAACTATTTTAATTATTTATATTCTTCTGGGTTTTGGGATTGTTCTTAAATCAGTCTAAGAAAAAATATTTGTGCTAACATTTCTGGTGTCGTTTCTGGGGAGTGAAGGCATGATGATATCTTCCCTAGGAGAATGACAATGATGATAACCATCACTTGATGGTGAAAAAACAATTGTCACATAATACAGACTGTATTATGCACTTGACGACTCCACTCCATGAAGGAAGAATCTTTTGGTGACTTCATTGATTTAGGATAAAAAGGCCATGGAGGTTATCTTGGCACAAAGGTTTTGACCTCTCAATTTTTCAGTTGTCCCTGGTTTTCCAAATCTAGTGCCTCCTTTGGTAGAATGGATGGATTACCTTCCTACTGTGAAAGAAGACAAGGGGAAAATCCTTCTCATTATCTCATTCCATTTCATCAATGCATGGATCAGATAGACATTCATCATGAGGATGTGTTGATGAAAATGTTCATGTACTCTTTAAAAGGTGATGCACAAGAATGGTACTTTTCTCTTCCTGCTTCCAGCATAGTTTCTTTGATAGATTTCGATGCTGCATTTAATGAGCACTGTAAAAGGTATTTTTCAACTAAATTTATATTTGGGAATTTTTATGAGGAGTTTGAAAAGAATATTCAACATACAATAGGTAGTTCCTTTGATCGTAAGGTTGAAATAAAGGTTTCTATTGAAGAAATCAAGGAAAAATGATATCGTTCCTTTCATATTTTTCCAGTGTTGAAAGCAAATTTTGTCAACTGCTCTTATGATGAAGAAATTGGAAATAATGCAATAGATTCATTTTTCCTTGTTACGTGTCTCTCTAAAAATCATTCCTATGATAAGATTGTTGTCCCAAATGTTGAAAAAGATCAACTTATCTTTGGTGCATAATCTGATGATGAAGAGAAGATCTTTTCTAAATACCATATAGAGATTATTAGAATCCTACCAGTATATGATAAGGAAGAGTTGCTTCAGTAGTTGAAATTTTCTTTATCACACATTAATGAGCAGAAATCTCCAAGGATCAGTGAGTTCACGTCTATCATTTATGCACCTTGACTTGAAAAGGATATCACACAACATATAAGTAGCTATGGAGCATATGAGTGTTTGAATTTTAATTTTTCTAGTTACATAATAACAATCACTTAATCCAATAGAAATTGTAGTAGGATCAATGAAATATAGAAAATCAAAAATAAAACAGAACACAAAGATTATCCCTGGAAAACCTTGTGGGGGATAAAACCCATCAACAAGAATCCTTAATATAGATTCCTTCAACCAGTACAATGATACACTATAGCTCTCCAAGAAAGACCAACACCAAAACACCAAAAGAACCCGTCTCCAAGAATTGTGTGCTAGACCTCCGTATGCGTTGCAAGATACACAAGAGAAGTGTTTGAGTGTGTTTCCAAATGAGAGTTAATTATCCTCTATTTATACACAACATTGTATCTTGACCTAACTAACCCATAAAATAAGGTCAACTAGCCACAATGGTGATTTTTACAATTATAAGTAAAATACCAATAATATAATAATTTATGTTGAGCCGATTTGTACAATATAATTATAATAACCTTTTAAAGGTTTGACTAAAAAAAATATAGAATAATATATTTCGTAGTTAAAAAAAAATATTAACACTACCTATTAACTAAGAAGGTATTATTTCCAGGCACATAATCTAAGTCTAATACCACACGAGCTCACATCCATTGACTATTGAACATGCTAATCTATACATCCTCGAATATCCATAGCACACCATGAATTCACCTGAGGAAACAAAGGTCTGTTGGTAGCTTTCAATAGCTACAACATGTCCCTAGGACATCCACTCCACACGATGAATCGATACCTAATCATGTGCACTCCTGTTTCAGTTCCAACCCTTTTTCATGCTAGACGAGAGCCACCAGACTCAGTGCCAAACCTTTTTCATGTTGGATAATATTTTACCATACTCAAACCCTTTTTCATGTTGGATGAGTTCCACCTGTCACTCCTTATGAATAGGGACCATGCCAAGCTTGTCCCCGAGGTACTCAAACTTTGTCGTTGACAACCAATTGGTGAATATATTCACAGCTTGATCCTTGGTAGTCATGAACTAGAGCCACACTCCTCCCCTATGTACTATATCCCTGATATAGTAGCATTTGATCTCAATATGATTCAACCTGGCATGGAGCATCAGGTTCTCTGACAAATTCATGCAACTCTGGTTGTCACACCAAATGTAGGTTGCCTCTAATCCAAGACCAAATAACCTAGACATTAGTTTTTGAAGCCATACTGCTTCTCTTCTCGCTGCACATACTGCCACATACTTAGATTCAGTTGTACTAAGTGCCACACATGACTTTTTTCTACTGCTCCAAGAGACCATACTAGAGGAAAAACTGAAACAATATCTGCAATTTCTCTTCCAGTCAGGAATATTGTTGGCCTAATATAAATATCAGTATCCATACAATCCAAACTCGTGGTCAGATCTATACTAGAGACCATAATCTAGAGTACCCTTAAGGTATGTAAACACATATTTTGGTGGAACCAAATAAACCTTCCTGGGCTTCTCCACATTGTTGACTCAGGGTGTTCACAACAAAACATATATCCAATATTTTGTTCATGAAATACATCAATGAGCCCACTATCTTCTTGTATAAGGTAGAATTCACAATCTCTGAAGTTGTATCTTGCAATAACTTAAGATTTGATACCATTGAGGTAACAATGGCCTCGAAGTCCAACATCTCGAACCTCTTCAAGATTTCCACATCATACTTTACTTGATTTAGGAAAATCCCATCTGATCTCTGCCAAACTTCTATTCCCAAAAAGTAGTGCATCATTCATAAATATTTCATCTCGAATTATGAAACCAATTTTCTCTTACATTCAGTGATGATATTTTCTGCACCTGTTAGAAACAAGTCATCTACATACAAAAATAGAATCACCAGTTCGCCATCCTCAACCTTAAAGTAAAGGTTAGGATATGTAATTCTCTTGGTAAAAACCAAGCTCATCAGAAAATTGGCAATCCTCCCATGCCATGCTCTGCGTTCCTGCTTCAGTCCATATAAATCCCTCTTTAATCTACACACATAAATCTCCCTATCACGTGTCTCGAATCCAAGTGGTTTCTCCTCATAAACTTCCTCTTTTATTTCACCATTCAAGAAGGTTGTTTTTACATCCATCTGGTGCACCTTCCATTTCATCATAGTGACCAATGAAGGTATAGTCCTTGATCTGCAATGATGTTTTAAAGGATTGGTTAAGTTTTAAGAATGCATTCATTTACTAATTAATAATTGATGAAAGAAGAAGAAATTAATGATTTATTATAGCAGCCATAATAAGAAATGTAGATCAGAATGTAATCACAAAGAACAACAAACCATAACAACAAAGTTGTTAATGAAGTTCGACAAGATTGACTATGTCTCTGGGCCTTTGTCTCAGTAAGTGAGACTATATTATTTCTCTTCAATGCTTCAAACATACATTAGAATAGTGTCAAAAGGATTACAAACTAGTCTGGATGTGTTCTGCTCCACCTCAAGAATCCAACACAACTGTCGACACTGAAAAAGGTTGAGCGTAGCTCTCGGAAATGGCCTCCAAAGTTTGCTTAGCTTGCTGGTTTTTCCTGCATAAATTGGATTGTTCTGCTCTATTTTTCATTAATTCGACCTCTGTTGTAGTGGCAAAAGTTTTGGATTAATTAATAAAAGGTCATGGGATCAAATCCCAACTACTCCTCCTTTTAGCCACCAAAAAGGCCTCACATTTTCACTTTAATCTCTGAATATGGTTTAATCAAACCATAATATATGGCATTGGTTTTTTTTTAAAAGGTTAAAATAGACCATTCCCTAAAGTCTAGATCCAATTTTATTTGATATGGTATGGCAGGTCCTTTATAAAAAAACGTTCCATGTATTTTTGTTGTTAGAAATTTGTGTTTAGCCATAATGATGATGATGATGATGATGATGATGATAATGATTAACGTCCACTAAGACCTAATTGGTCTATCAAATCTTAAGAGGGTAATTTATTACTTGTGAATCTTTATAATTTTGTTTATGTGCTCGAAAATCATTAGGAGAAGCTTTCCAAGATCACCATACTTTTGTTGAGTTAAGAGGTTAGGAAGGTTGGTAGTGTGATCAATATTTTGAAAATGAGATATAATATGGGTATAGGCTAGACAATCTAAGAGAAAGTGATTTTCATCTTTAACCTTCTTAGTGTCACAAAGGAGACACACTCTTTCATCCCATGGCATTTTAGGAATTGACCAATGCCTAGTTTCACTATGGAGCTCGTGAGAATTTGTTCTTGTCTTAGAAATTCTTTTTTTTTTTCTTTACACTTGGCAAAACAGACAGATAATTTTGATCTTCTACATTAGGGTTGATTACATCTT
>CBVK0101020162.1:0-10173 GCA_900067695.1 Picea abies
GTATCCAACTTGATTTCATATTTTTACAGATTAGCTTTGTCTAATCCATTGAACACTAATTCCAAGTTGATGTTTGCTCTAACCATGAGTTAGAGTTGGACTTTTTTCGAGATGAAAAAAATCATTACATTTCACACAAAGGAAATATACATGTTTCAGTCTGCCTGTCCATTACAAGTCCTGTAACATCTGTTATCTTTACTATCCAAAATTTTCAATTTCTTTCATAGACACATAAACTTACCAAAACACTGTATAGTCAATGGCTAAACTCCAAAAGGCATAAGAGCCTTATAACCCCATATAAAATAAAAAGAAAAACACTTTCCTCGATCACCTGACCATCATGATCCTCCTACTAAATGAAAGACCCATGTTTAAAGGTCAAAGCTTCTTTGGAAAGCTGATCTGCTTTTTGTTTGTTAGGTTCCAATATTCTAAAGGTTTGATGGTATAAGTCATATTAGTTTGCTGGTATATTTAGATTAAGAGATGCTCGTCCTTATTTTTCTTCTTCCAGACGTGGCTGTTGTCTTAGAGGTTTCTTGCTTCAAGTATATTGTTGTCTTTCAATTAAAAAAATGTCTCTCTATTTAAAAAAATATAGACACTAAAATTTGGATTTGTATATGCATAATTCTGGTCCAGGAGGGTGCTTATGATCTGATAGAATTCTAGTATTGTTATGAATTTATTATTGCCCTTCGGTTCTAAAATATAGGTATCCAAGTTAGTTTTCCTTCATGGGATTTGTGGCCTTGTTCTGGAATCCCTTTAGATTTTGGAGAGCATGCGATATTGTACTTTTTTTTAAGTTCTTTATTTTAGGGTAACCATCCACTTCCATAAGTTGCAAGTTCTTTATTTTAGGGTAACCATCCACTTCCATAAGTTGCATCCACTTCCTCTATGATGTAATTGAAAGTGAAAATAAAACTTTCAAAAGTCCTCAAAGAGGATGCTTTTGAAGAAAGGGTTCCAGAATTTATGATTCCCCATAAAATTGTGATTCCCCATGAAACTCTCAAGTTCAATGTAGAATCAACTGGCTTCACTGGAGACAAGTGCATATACGTGGGTTTTTTTTTAGGAAATGTGTCTACATTTTGAGAAACTAGAAAACATGAGGTCATATAGGAGATCAGAGTTTCTAGGATTTGCTATTGGATATATTTTTCTATATTTCTTTGTGGCTTATTTTCCCAAGTACCGGAGCCCTTTTAAGCTTGGAAGTTATTTCAATGATAAGCTTAGCTCATGGGAAGAATATCTTTGTGTAAAAGTGTATGTTGTTTTGTAGGCCACTACTTTAATTTACACCAAAGGAAATCACTAGATTAAAAGATACCTAGGGACAAAGTAAGGGGATTTCAACATGGTATCATAGCATGTTTAAAACTAACATGGTATCAAAGCTTGGACTTTGGGAGTCAAGTTGCACAACTAAAGATCTATTAGATATGAGTGACTAGGAGTTTTGTATCTATTAGATATGTAGGAGATTTTACAAGATCTCTAAACCAACAGAAATCGAAGAGGTAAAACTTTGTTTTGCAAGAGTAAGAAGTTGTATGCACGTTGTAGTGATAATAGTCATGTACATACGCAGGTTTCAATAAGGAAACTTGCGTACATTAGTGGGTTTAAGTAGGAATAGGTGTACAGAGGCATTTTCAGCAGTGGAATTCATTGAGTGCTTGAGCCACAAGGACTCATTGAGTGCTTGAGCCACAAGGAATGTGATTCAAGAGGATTTGAGCAAGGGTGAAGAAGAAATTTCATCGAGAGCAACTCAAGGGATAACATATATATTGGAGTTAGTGACTCATTGAGAGAGAAAAGAATGTTTTTTTCTCGGAGAGGATCTTAGCAAGGGTGAAGAAGGAATTTCACATGGAGATCTAATTAGTCCAAAGGAGAAGGAGGAAACAAAAAAAATATTTGGAACAAGGATAAATCCACGAAACAATAAGAAGGTTTAGCAGATTGGAGCAGAGTTCTGAAATTGTACAAATGGTGTTGTAGCAACACGCATGTACATACAGGTTCCAGTAAGGAAATTTGCATACATACATGGGTTTGAATAACCCAAGGTGTGTACATACGCGGGATACATAAGGAATAGGTGTGCACTGCGTACATACGTGGATTTCAGTAGCCGAGGGTGGGTACATACACAGGTTGTTGAAGGAATTGCAGGTACAGGGTCATACAACATCGACATAGGTGCTAGGTTATAGGAGTTGGTTGTTTCTCAGTGGACATAAAATATTATAGATGCATGAGAGTTATTAAGCAGTCTCACTGAGGACTCGAGGATTCATGTGGAGATTGGTGATGATTCCAAGTATGCACTGAAGGGAGAGGGAAAAATCTTGTCACAACTTGAGTGAGGAGGTTCGTTATAATCCTAGGAGGCGATAGAAGTACCCGGACTGAGGAGGAGGGAATTAGGTTATAACTCAAGATTATAAAAGCAAGGCTAGGGTAAATGAGAATATACTTTTCAGAAAAAGATAGAAAAGAAAGACTTTTTCTAGTGTGGAGTCATTCAAGAGTGTAGAAGCAAAGAATGAATTTTTCTTACACTTGAGAGAGAAAAGAAGGACATTCTATCAAGGTTTGGATCATGAAGGACTGTGATTCAAGGAGATATTGGATAGGTGGAGAAGGAATTACATATAGATACGAGGTCAGGGAGAAGATAGAACAAAGGTAGTTGCAAATGAGTTTCAACACATTGGATCCCATACAATATTTGAGTGTGTGTATAAGGGTTTTGGTTGAGACATGCTGAATTTTCTTAAGCACTTACACATCGAGAAACATGAAAATTTGAGGTCGGGAGTTGCTAAGGTTTGCAAGTATTGTATATGGTTTTTGTATTTATCTATGGGCTATTTTCCCATGTATGGGAGCCCTTGTAAGATTTGAATTTATTTCAATGATAAGCTTAGTTGATGGGAACAACATGTTTTTGTATTGTGTAGGAGATTTTTGGTTTGCAGTATTGCTTCCACTATATTTATTTGAGTTGATTATTCGAGAAAGTGTATGTTGTTTTGTGAGCTACTAATTTTATTTAAAACAAGAAAAATACTAGATAACAAGATGGTATTATATCATGTTTAAAATCAAAACTTCTTGTACAAAGAATTATGGTGACAAAAGGAGCTTATGAAGAAGTTCTAAAAGTTTACATTTTTTTCAAAAGGATATTCATGATGATATTCTGGACACATTCTAGAGCCGTTATCTTCACAAGATTATCAAAGACTATTTAATATGGGTGAAGAATTTAGCAATGATGGGCTACCATTATCAATGTCAGCAAAGAGAAAACTAAAACTAGTATTTTCATATTATTTTAAAATCCTCAAGAAGTTATTTGTATTGATTTTTGTTTCTTGAGCTATTTCTCTCTCACTTTTTGCAGTGTCGTTAGAGAGGTAATGGGGGGTCGAAGGGACCATAATGTTAATAGAAGAGGTCATTCAATGTAAGGTGGACTAGGTCCACTATATTGTTAAATAAGACCCACTTTGGTAGTTAGATATAAATTCATATAAACATAATAAATTTAAAATAACTTACTCGAAGGTTTTACTTCTAGAAGGTTCCTCCTCTAGAATGTTCTTAGGTGGTTGGTAGCACTATATAAAGGGGTTCAAGCAATGTAATGGATATTAGGTGGTTGGTAGCACTATATAAAGGGGTTCAAGCAATGTAATGGATATAAGAAGATACGTTTTTTATTTGGAGCATTCATTAGGAGGCTTCCCCCTCAAAAAGGTAATGAACAAGAGAGGACCCCTTCCATAATAGAATCCATTGCATGGCGTTTCCCTAACCTAAGGGTTTGATAATAATAAAAGAGGTTTTTTTTATATTGTCTCTTAATATTTTTTGGTGTTTCTATATGTAATACTTTGGTACTTAACATTTTTCCCAAAGAATGCTAATGGTCTATTAGTTTATTATGTTTCCTTATATTCTCGGTCAAATTTCCTAAAATGTTTCTTTTAATTATTTTATCTATTACTTGAATGCTTTTTAGCATATTTTCCTTTTCTTTTTGGTAAAATAAAAATATTTTTTTATGCCAATATATAGAGTATGTAAAATTTGTAGTTTAGTTCTAGATCTACTGACATTCTTTTGAGATCCATAATTGTCAAAAAAAAAAAAAAGACTTTGTGACATTCTTTTGAGATCCATAATTGTCAAAAAAAAAAAAAAGACTTTGATTATAATTTTAAATGAGAAGTTTTCCTACTCTACTATATGTTTTTTAAAAGTTTGATTTACAACATTCATGGGGGAAAACAACAAAAAAAAAATATCGGATGAACAAATCTCTAAGGACAGAACTTGTGATATCTATTAAATGTATCTATATTCCTTCCATAATTATTCCTACAAATTGATAAACCTGGAAAATGATATCATTTTTTTTTCCAAATCATAGATAGATTCATAATAGATTGGAAAATTAGTTGGTGCTTCAATGTAGGGGTTGTCTACTCCAAGGTTTTGTAGTTAAATAAACCCTTTTTCCTCAGAAAATGAATGGTAATGTATTATACTAAAGAGATGGGTGAAAGTAGTATAATAATAATTCCTTGAACAAAAGCTATGTTATTTCAATGGTATATTCCTATGCTTGTTTACTTATTTTTTGGATTATTTATGAGATTTAGAGATATATAAGAGTTCTATCGTGTATTAAAAATGTCATGAAAAAAATGTATACCTAAGATATTGAGTAAAAATAAAGGATTTTAAAATTGTAAATATGTATTCGAAAGGGATTTCAACAAAAGGATTTAGGGGAGATTTTTTAATATTTAATGAAGTTAGGGGTATTTTTTAATATCCTATGAACAAACATTTTATGTCACAAATTCAATGAATGAAGATCCAGTGAATATCTTATACATAACTTTTCCTACTAGAATTGTGTTATTTACAAGATTATTATCATTGTGCAACAATACCTATATGCATCATAACCATATAGTAATATAGGTTTTGTGGGTTTTATTTCATTTAAATAGATTCATACGTTCAATCATATGTGTTTATCTCTATATAAATAAATAAAAACATATCTAGCTTTGATGGAATGGTATAGTTATTGTGGGTACCAAAACATCTCTTTCATATATAGATTTTGGATTAAAAATGAGCCAAGTTCAAAAATAAAGAATATTATCTTTTCAGAAATTGAAAAAAAAACGTATCTAATTTACATTAATGGATTAACATAGGTTTTTTTTTTTATGGATTAACATAGTCTTTTTAGTTGTGTGAGAAAAACAGACAAATGAATATCCCCCGTATCTATCTCCTTCTACCTTTGAGCTTTTTTTTTTCTTGCTTGAAAATGAATTTTTCGGGTTCATATAGAAAACCTGTGTTTCCATAACACTGTTCATTTAGCTCACAAACCAATATGTTTGCCGTGGGTACATTTATGCATGGACATAAACTTAAATGGAATATATACCCTAGGTATCTCAACGATACATATAGTTTATCAATTTTTTTGCTAATGTCAAAAAATCTGTCATAGATACCTTTTGAATGCCCATATTAGTTATTTCTCTATGTTTCCTTGAGAAGAAATATTTAAATTATATTAATGTCATTTAATTTACTATGTATTTTCTTTTAGATCTACTTTTATCTCTATTCTATTTAAAATTTCCCAAGCCATGCTACTGCAATTGTTTTGAATTCCCTTTCAATAACATTTCCTTTAAGCAATTAGTTCTTTACTAAATTGTACGTTTAAGATATTATCGTTAAACTCAACTTTTGATTTTCTTTTGAGTTATTATTCATTGAGTTCAAGTTTATCTCTTTGAGCTATAGTCATACATCTAGTTGGACCTATATTTATTATATTTCCAACATACAACCATACCAAGTTCCATAGAAAAACAACTTTGTCTATCATGTCCTTATAGGCATGCACGCTTCAACATACAACCATACCGAACTTCCATAGAAAAACAACTTTGTCTATCATGTCCTTATAGGTATGTACGCTTCGACTAGATAATATTATGTCTTCCATCATTTAAAAATAATTGCTCTCGATTAGGCCTTATTGGTACACCGAATTCCACATGTGTGTTTAAAATTAGTTTTTCTAATGTTACAATACATGTTACAATACTATCCCTCTTGATTAGGCTAAGATTAGGCCTTATTGGTACACCAAATTCCACATGTGTGTTTAAAATTAGTTTCGCTAATGTTACAATACTATCCCTAGTATAGTTAGATAACATCAACGAATCTTCCCCAATTTTTTTAATTTTCTCTAAAATCTATCGAGAAGCCCTCAATGTATCAACTCCAATGCCATTAGATACAATTTATAATGTTACCAAAATAGTATCCAAACCCTCGAGTCTTGTACTTCCATCCTAGGTACCCTTAGAAGTTAATGGATAGACATGCAGATTTAGCATTTACATAAATATTTGATATTATAAAAATCTAGTTTTATTGGGTTTGACTAAGAAATCTAAACTTGATATTCGTAAGCCCATAAAGAATTTTAAACAAACAATTTCATTATTTTTTTCTAATTGAGGCTTCAACCAACATCATTTTAATAGTTTCATAATTCATGGCCAAACCTAATGTTAGGAAGCACAATGCTTTGTCTCACTTAATTATTGAGGTCCATCTATCTACTAGGAATACTTGGCATACATTATAATAGAAACTATAATAATTTAACTATGATGATTTTATACCTCTTATTATGACGAAATCTAGTATTCATGTATGATATCAAATCCTAAGCATCAAGGGGCTAATTTTGTACACTCAGGATGGCTACCCACTACCACTTTAGTATCTCTTTTCAAAATTTTAATTGGCTCTTCTCCAATTCAAGTGGGGTGATCCAGGTGGATATCAGTGGCCACCCACCTTTTCCGACTTGCTCAAAATAGTTTTCACACAATTTTGGCAATTTACTATTTTTAGTAGGTTTTAACTTTCGGGGCCATTTTGAGGGCTTAAATGAAGGTTTTTTTAGATATTGTAAAAAGGCCTCTAGAGACTCATTGTAATCATCTTCTCATGGATGCAAGTAGCAGCGACATCTCTTCTCAGAGATAAGCCACCAGCACCCTAGCTAGTTTATTTTCAGTCTATTTGTAAGCATATTTCAGTCATTTGTTATTAATTAAATGAAGTATTATTTCTGCTACATCTCTACGTTTATGTGTATTTCTGTATTTCTATATTTCTATATGGATCATGGGGCTTCCCTAAAGATAGGATTTCTAAGGATATGGAGTGGAGGTTCAAGTTGGTTTTCTAAAGAGTTAGCCTAATCAAAACAAATTGTTGTAGTGAAATGGAAAGAGTGGTGTGAGAAAGGAGTATGAAGGTAGAAACCCTAGGACCAAGTGTTAATCCATATTTTTTGAAAATTGGATTTAAAAAGGCATGGATATAAGAGGTTAAATGAATGAATATGTTAATAAGCACAATGCTTTGTCTCACTTAATTATTGAGGTCCATCTATCTACTATGCATACTTGGGATAAAGTATAATAGAAACTATAATCATTTAAATATGATGAGTTTATACCTCCTATTACAAAAAAATCTAGCATCCATGTATGATCTAAATTTTGAAGCATCAAGGGGCCAATTTTGTACATTTAGGATGGCTACCCACTACCACCTTAGTATCTCTTTCTCACACTTTTAGTTGGCTCTTCTCCAACTCAAGTGGGGCTTCCATAAAGATAGGATTGCTAAGGCTATGGAGTGGAGGTTCAAGTTGGTTTTCTAAATAGTTAGCCTAATCAAAACAAATTGTTGTAGTGAAATGGAAAGAGTGGTTTGAGAAAGGAGTATGAAGGTAGAAACCCTAGGACCAAGTGCTAATGCATATTTTGTGAAAATTGGATTAAAAAAGGCATGGATCTAAGAGTTTAAATTCATGGATATGTATATTAAATAAAGGATGTTATGCATGCCTTAAACTAGCTTTACCTTGCTGAAAATTGATATTGAAAGTTATCCTTTGAGAGCTAGGACTGCTACTCTAAAGCAAAGCCATGAAGGTGATGTTATATTGGTTCAAGAAATAACCGAATTTTTTAGATTCAAGTTTGATATAACAACAATAAACATAATGGGGATATAATCCTCGCATTACATTATCCAAATGGTAGATGATCCATTATAAGGCCTTCATGACTAGTTACAAGGTTTTCCTACAAAAAGAATCAACATGTGAAAAAATTGCATAAATAAAGCTTCACATAAGATAGATACAATACCTCCAATATTCCATTATGTGTAGTTTATCCCAAGGGAAGAGCTCCTCTTTATATAGAGTGAGTCTCTTCTCTCATACAAATAAAATATTGTTATTTTATAAATAACTCCATTACAAGTATAACAAATATTTTAATAATCAATTAGTTATATATCTCCTAAATCTGTGGTTGAGTATGTTACAACATGTAGAAAATAGACACTTTGAGGCAATTCATCCTCATTCAAAAATTGTATTAATATGCATAAAATAATGATCATGAAGGGGATGCACCACCAAAAATAGACATCAAACCATGCCAAATTCAAAGTGTCAAAATGGAATTAACCCTCCAAGAATGTGTATGCATGCAACCACTCCACATGTGCGAATTCCAAGGTAACCAATTCCATGGATGAATGTACAATATGCCAAGTGGATGAAGTGATCCATAAGAAAATGTGTAGTCAAAACTTCAAAATAGAAAGTGGACCGTCTCCAAAAAGAAAATCCAAGGATATAAGGGTGAATTGGGGTTTTGACCATGTCAGGAATCCATGAAATAATATATATATATATATATATATATATATATATATATATATATATATATATATATATATATATATCCAAGAACATAAATAAATGTCTCCACAAGTGCGTCCTCTGGAATATCTAAAAATAGCAAGAAGAAACCTTCCACATGTGTGCACTCCAAGAACAATCTCCAAAAATAAAAATGATACCAAGTTTTTAAATAATTGGAGAGGCTACAGATCCAGGAATCCACGGTCTCGCCATTCATTTGCCTGACAAACTTGGGTAATTGAAAATGGGTGTCCAGCTACATCAACGTTGGAGGCCTTTGTTTTTGAAGTCGAGTTAGTTCTTGGAGAGCCAACACCAATTATGTCACTGGGCTTGATGTGTTTGCGCTAGATTCCTCACTGGAGGCTTCTCATCGAGGCGACATGATTTGCAGTTCGAAATAGACCATGGGGAGGATGTGAAAGAATGTCTGAGAAGGGTGAAATGCATGCTCTAGGAAAAAGCATGAGACTAAGTATGAAGACACACAAAAAAAATTGATCTTGGTGGATGAAGTTCTAGTCCCAAGGACAGAACACGCTCTGATACCAATTGATCTAGTTGTATGTGGGGGTTTTTTACAATGAAGCACGTTTTCTATGGAGGAATGCCATTATGTATCTAATAGGGGGTGGCACACAATAATATAGAATAATGGGAATATATATGCAGTAAGAAGAAGGGAAAGACACTCTTTTTGGAGATAGACGTTGATCCAGGGGATCAAATTTTGCTCAAAAAATCAAAGTGCCCGTAATCACTTCAAAATGGACATGTGTGTAGGCCTCATCCTTACAAACCCAACACAACTTGAACAAGTTCAAATGGACATTGGATGAGTGATATATCATGTTTTGATCATTTTTCCAAAAAGGCAAAATTTTGTTGACTATACAGTTCGTACAGGATGACGTGGTAGGGTATGGACCCACACATGGCAGTTGAGTTGGCAGCGCTAAGTTGGAAGATTCCTATTTGGCAGTGCCGAGTTGGAATTCGAGTGGCATACATGTGGGTGAATGAAGTTTAGACACGTGGCATCCTTTTTGGAAAATTGTGTGGTGCCACATGGCCCAGGCATGGGCTGCCACATGGCAACTTAGTACATGGTAAAAATAATGTGGATTCCGCGGGGGTCGAACCCTATACCTCCCCACTTATGGAAAGTGTTTGGAAAAGGCCACCCAACTGGCGTGCCCACACATTGTTTCATAGCATATAACATTTCCACATTTATTTAAGTTTGTGTATGGTATGGTTTGGGGGAGGGTCCTGGCTGGGGCTTA
>CBVK0101020163.1:0-10173 GCA_900067695.1 Picea abies
GAGAGGTATTCTGGTTGCACGGCTTACCCAGGCAGATAGTCAGTGATAGATATGGGCGCTTCATCAGCGCGTTTTGGCAGGAGATTTTTTGGTTGGCAGGCACAAAGCTAGCCACGAGTACCAGCTACCACCCACAGACAAAATAGAGATTGTCAACAAATGGGTGGAGGGGTATCTAAGGAACTATGTAGGAAGGCAGCAACGCACATGGGTGAGATGGTTTCACATGGGTGAGTATTGCTACAACACGACTTACCATATGTCTATCAAAATGTCACCATTTAGAGCATTGTATGGATACAATATACCCTCTTTTGTGGAGACTGTGTTTGGGGATAGCAAGGTCCCGAGGGCCAAAGACTGGGTGGAGAAGAGCTAGAGGATTCTGTGGGAAGTGAAGGAAAACTTGCAGGAAGCTCAGAACCAGCAGAAGATCTATGCATACAGGTAGAGGGTAGAGCATAGTTTCAAGGTAAGGGACTTGGTTTTTATACGGTTACATCCATACAGATAGTCTTCCTTGAAGAGGAGTGGAGCAGAGAAGTTGAAGCCAAAATTTTATGGGTCATACAGAGTCATCGGGAGGGTAGGAGGGGTGGAATGCGAGCTGGAGATATCAGAGGGTAGAAATATTCATAATGTATTTCATGTTTCTTGCCTTATAAAGGTAGTGGGACAATAGGTCATCATTTCAGAGGAGTTTCCACCCTTGAATGAGGAGGGTTAGTTGGCGCTAGTGTCAGAGGAGGTGCTCGAGCAGAGAGAGTGCAGGTTGAGGAGCAGGGTCATCGGGGAGTGCTTGGTTAGATGGAGGGGAATTCCATTGGAGGATGCCACATGGGAGGGAGAGCATATTTTGTAGCACCTGGGATTGATGTTTCTTGAGGAAAAGCAATCTCGGGAAGGGAGGATTGTGATGTCCTGTTCCCAAGAGTAGGCCAGCAAGGAGTGACTTAGTAATATATTTTTTCCCATAGACTATATTCAGGCACAAACAAGGAACAAGAGGAGAAATAAGGGTGATTTGGTGGCTAAATGATGAATTAAGTCAAAAAGCATAGGAAAAGTCACTTAAGCCTAAGTCAATGGAGAAATAGAATGAAAAGGTGTTAAGGAGGGACTTAGTTAATTAATTACTCTACTTAGCAGGAAAAGCGCCTAGCTTAAGTGATGTCAATGGTGAATTAGATCATGAAGAGAATAAAGGGAGGAATTCGACCTAATTCTTCATTATGTTATGATTTGATGTTGAGATAGTTCCATAGGAGGAGGAAATCGACCCCCTTGTTGTTTTGTGGATTTCTGGAGGAAACCACCAACATTGATCGGTTTCGGTGTTCGGTTTCGGTGTTGAGAGACACACCCTAGCCTATCGGAGATACCATCTACTTATTTCACCAAGCTATTCAGGAGATCCAGTACAATGATTGCGCAGCTCAGCCAGTGAGGGCACAAGGGTTAGAGAGAGGGTTGGTGTGGTCGCACGAGACAGAGGAGTATCTTGCAGATCCCTTCCGACCCAGTTGATATCTAGTCAGGGTGCATCTTTTGAGCCACCATTCATCAATTTTTTACGGTGGAATCTCCCAAAACACAGCAAACATCCAGTTAGGGCATAGCCCTTGAGGAATCACATTTGGGGTTCCAGGGGGTATTCCGGAGCATATATGAGGAAACCCTTTCGACCCATTACAGAGGAAACCATGACGATTGTTTTGAGTCATACATCAATATATTCTTCCATTGGGATCACTAGGGCGCACTCCCACAACCCAGGAGGTGCTCAAACCCCAGGGGGTGAGGGCGCACTCCCACAACCCAGGAGGTGCTCAAACCCCAGGGGGTGACATCCAGAGCTTCAGAGGTCGAATCTTCAGTCCAACAGTTACCAGGATCAGTCTAGAGGCCAGGGAACTCCTTTTGGGATAGTTTCCATCCCATTCTGATGAGTATCGCCATCATGGTAAGTTTTCCAATATCTGCAACAGTTGTTCTGAGCTTCTAGAACTGCGTTTTGTTGATTTATACATGCATGCACAGATCAGCCTTCATATTCTGGTCATGGGTATTTCTTGTTAGTTTCTTTGTATTCCAGTGACGATCCATGAGACCTAACTAATGAATAGTATATCTACTTCTAGCATATTATTGTGTTTCCTGCTTTTTCCACATAATTATATCAGTGAGTTGTGTTGTCCTTTCTTTCACATGCATCATATATATATTGTTGAAGCACTAAATGAAGGAAACACACATGCAAAAATCACCAAGCATGTTCACACATTAACTCAAACGCACACATGCAAAAATCACCAAGCATGTTCACACATTAACTCAAACGCATCTAGAAACCCCCATAGTATCAGATCTCATTGATAAAACAATAGTTCAACAGTAGATATCCAGATCAGCTGGATCAGGGATATTTCAATAGGTAGTATTTATTGTATTCTTAAATATTTTAAGGTACAATGATAGATTGATACCATACTTAGATGTATAGGAAGGGTAGTTATAACTATTGTAAATACATTGGTCGGTTGGTCAACCAACTCAAATTTAAGTCAAATCCTACATAAGATACATTTAACCTACTCTAAAATTAGTTGACCAGTCGAAATAAGAGATGAGATGGATACACGTTTTTTTATCAAAATTACGAAATATGTCAAAAAATTCTCCAATTTGAATGGTCTAGTTGGATTCTACTTGTTTTGGTACATTTGTTAGTTGGTTAATTGATTGAGTTGGATGGAAGAATAGATCAACCTATGTCATTGCTTGGGGATCTAATTTCTCTAGTTGTCCTTCTTTTGTCTTCCCTACATCTTCTACACAATTTTGATAGATTTAGGGTGCAATAATTTTTAATTTATCTTTAAAACTTTCCCATTATTCCAAGGATTTCTCTGCTACTATGTTTCATATTTCATATCAACCAAGTGCTTAAGCTTAGTGTCATGGGGTGCACTTTTTATATTAGAAAAGTTAGGTTTAAATATTCCTTCATTGCAACACTTAGTTATAGGCATCCAAAATATGTTTCACTACCTTGATGATGATCTACATCAATTTTTCCATTGCCTCTTCCAAATACTTTCTAATGTAGGAGAAATGTATTTTTTTTCTCTTTTGTAGTTGTTCTCCTATCAATTTCCTTATTCCTGCACCCATAGCTTGTTCACTTGTTGATGAATATTGGCTTGCTATTTGTATAACTTTATTATGCAACTTGGGTGTGGAGAATTCAACCTCTTTCAACTCCTTCAAAATAGTTTCTAAGTCTTCATCAACCGATTCACTATTACTTTGCTCGATTGATTGATTGATTGACTTTCTTTCTTTTAACATCCTTTGGTTTGTTTTTAGTCAATCATGGGGTTGGTATCTTTGGAGATGCAATCGATATTATATACAAATCAATTTCACTTTCTTCTTTGAATTATTCATCCTTGAGTGGGGTGAGAATGTTTTGATTCACTTTTGATAATTTTTCTAGGGTAGGGAACAAACTTGAAAAATATTTCCAACCTATGGATAATACTCTAACTCTTTAGGTTCTCCACCAACTCCTTGCATGTACCAAACCTTTGTAAGATGTATGTGGTCACGAGGGTGCAATGGTATTCTTACTAGATGTCAAACTCTCCATCTATTGCAATGTGCTTTAAGATTATTAAACCATTCATTAAACATGTACTAGGGTGTGTATTTTTTTGTCTTACCCTCCTAGAATAAGGTAAAACAATGTAGTTGCACATTGTCATCTTGCTTCTAAGATTAAATGTTGCTTCTCCTATAGGGATTATATTTTCCATGGTGACATAGATAAGAAATGAGGGATATCTTATGCCATTACCATTTTCTTGTTATTCTTGACAATTTATGTTCAAAATATTGGTTATATGCTCAACTTAGTTGTAAATTGTTCCCTCTTCAATTATACCTCCTATTGTTGGTACCATACTCAATATAATGTCAGATGACCTTCCCGAACTGGTCTAACATAGAGACACAGTCGTACATCTCCAATTGAATTATTCATCTTTAACCTTACTAATGACCAACCCCTTTGAGTTATTAGCATTTGTTACCCTAGTAAATTTATCAATCCATTCTTTTGTCTTTGATGCCTTCAGAATATCCTATCCCTTGGCCAATAGGCCCAGGATATTCTATATAAGTTGGGCATTCATTTCATTAGGCTCTTCTAACCATATATTTCCTTTATGATATTGATTGACTATGAGCTTAGCTTCCTCTTCTTTAAACCATCAAATTCAATGTCTAGGGGGATCCTTGGTAATTTATGATGCATGCATTCTTAATCTTCATTATCCCTTCTTCCACCGACTATTTCTCAGTGCCCACTTGAATAAATTTATCAACGCTCATTCTAGTCTATTTGTTCTATTGTTAAGTCTATAACTCTTTGTAATATGATTTCTAATGAAGTCGAAGGTTTCTTTTTAATTTTTTCTTCATTATTTGTTCAATGTAGTTTGACTTATTTGATTTTGCTTATAGATTGAGATAAACCCCCTCATTTCTTTATCCATGTTTGATGATTCATTGGATTATTCACTTGTTGTATTACTATTCTTCAAAATTTGGTTCCTTTCTCCTTATTTTTCACCTTAACACTCTCCCAAATTTTCTCTAAGTTTTTATGTGAACAACTTTACCTTCCATAGTTTTATAGATCTCTTGCCTACCATCTTAAATTCTTACCATTTACATGTGCATCTATCAATTTGTTGGTGGGGAGGTTCATTAATGTTCATTGACTCACTTATTTTTTATGTTTGTGATTTTTAATGTTCTTGTCATTTTTTCTTGACATAGAATCCTTTGTAATTATTAGTGTCTCCTTCATATTCATGTTTGTATCCTTCTGATTGATTGAATTGACTTTTGGTATATTTTCTCCACTCTCATACTTGTCAGATTTGGCATTGCTCCATCGGTGTCCTTATTTACTCATATTTTATATTTTCTCAATTACTACTATCTATAGAAACATTATATTTGATTAGGATTCTCTTGCTTAAACTATGTGTTTTCCTTGTCAAATTCCTCCATCTCTTATTTCATTGTCTCCTATTTTTTTTCTTGCTATTGGATGATTTGGTATTCTACTCACTCATTCTATGTTTTTCTTCTCTGGTGAAATTATTTTGTCTTCATACTTCTCTTGACTCCATCCACTCCTTTGTAGGTTATATTTGTGAAATTTTTCTTATTGTTGTTTTTCCCAATCAATTGTCATTGTTTTCTTATTGATTTATTTCTAATTTTGTGGTCTCTTTTTGTAGAGGTTAAGGTTTATAGGTTAAGAAAATATGCTCTCTCACAAAACAATTACAAAACCCTATGCCCCAACCAAATATATTATTTTTTTTGTGATGTTTTGTTTTTCAATTTTTTAATTTTCTAACTTTGTAAATCAAGGATGGTAGCTTTTTAGTTGGGTTCCATTGACTACATTCTTTAATAAAATTATTTGGATTGTTTTAAGCTAGACAACTCCATTGGTTCTAATATCTTAGATGATTTAGGTACCAAGACAAATTGTTTCTAGTTTTCTTGGCTTTTCCTTCATATTGTTTTCATATAGGAGTACAAGGTCTCCATTTTTATCTCTTTTTTCCTTAATTTTCTATCATGCTAAACATTTTGTTGATGTTTTTGTACCTCTTGACGATGTAGGGTATCGATTGGTCTTCTCCTAGATTTTTAAGTTGGTATATTTGATCTTCTTTATCTTTTTCTAGGACAAATTCCAATACTTTTGCCACTTTATCTACTTCTACTATGAAATGAAGAGACATTATCGCTTCTTATTTGTATACCAATTTGAATGGGATATGTGAAGTCAATATTTTATATGTAACCACATATGCTTAAACAACAATAGGAACTTTATCATCTAGGTATGATATGTGCACATTTCACATTTGAGTTATAATTTTTATCAAAAAATTATTAAAAGATTCAATCGTACCATCAAACTAAGGGTGATATGGGGAACATTTTCTATTTTTGATAAGAAAAGGTTTCATTAGTACATGTATTTTATATTTATAAATGTTTTCCATGACCACTTATAAGAGTGAGCGGAAATTCAAACCAATTAATAATATTTTCATAAATAATTTTTTCTAATATCTCTGTGGTGTAGTTTTCAGCTAGCTCAACTTCCTCTAATTTGGTTTGGTACTCGACTATAATAATAATGTATATTACCCCTATTCTTTTGTCTATGGTCAGTAATAGTCCTATAAAGTGTATATCCCAAATCATGAAAAGTAAATTTGGATTAATCGACTACAATGGCATTTCATTTCTCTATGGAAGTCTTCTTATTCTCTAGCATTTGTCACATGTGTTTACTTTTTATCTAAAATATTTATACAATGTAAACCAACACAAACCTACTTATATTACCTTCTTTGTTATTGTGTCTACCTAATAGTGTCCTCTATTTAGGCGAGAATGTTCTTCCTTGATAATATCTTATCTTTCAATTTCTAATGCACATCTTAGTACATCATCACGGCCATATTTTAACTCCCATTAATAAAAGTGTCTGGAGCAACTTCCATGGTAAGTACTTTCTTTTAATAGTTTGACATGTAAAGTGGGGCTTTTCCTCCTTGTAAAAACTATACAACTTTAGTTATTTCCCTTGGTGTAGCTTCTAATCTAATAAGTGGGCATAAAGTAGGTTATAATCAATTTCTATCGACTATTCCCTCATATCCACTCTCAATAGGTGATTAGGACCTATATGCTCCCTTACCTATATTTACAACTATTTTAAATTAAAATTCTTGAATAGTAGTAGTTGTCTGCGCATTCATCCTTAATGAATAGGCTCGTTGATAAAGCACTTCAAATATCGGTGGTATGTATTGGCCAACAAGTAGTGTTAAAATTTATACAGATAAAAAATCATTCTCAAGCCTTCTTTCTTTGTAGTCGTGTAGCTTCTTTATGCTTTATTTAATTTTAGATTCGCATAGAAATTTAGATGGTTAATGTTAACTTTTCCTCGCTATCTAGGAAAACTCCTACCATTATTTTTGATACATCAACATGGACGTAGAATTTATTTGACCAGTCAATCTAAATATTGGAGCCTTGACTATTTTTTTCTTCAAAAACACAAAGGAAATATTGGAGCCTTGACTAATTTTTTCTTCAAAAATACAAAGGACTCTTGATAGTCGTTCCATGAAAATCTGTTTCATTTTTCAATAGTTCATTTCAAGAAGAAGTTGTATTAGAGTACTATGTAATGAACTATCTATAGTAGCTAGTGTGACCCGAAAAAGTTGTAATTTGCTTTGGGTTGGAAAAGGGTGTAGTACATCAAAAATAATATGTATCCTTTCCAATAGACTTCGATTCCTTCCTCATGTCAATGGCATGGGTTCTACACCAGTGTGCAACATGGCTTGTCAAGGTATCCAGTAAGCTTTCTAGTTGACCATGGTTTCCTATGCAACATGGCTTGTCAAGGTATTCAGTAAGCTTTCTAGTTGACCATGGTCTTCTATATTCTTAGACATTCCTTCCAAATGCATAAAAGGGGATTCTTTTTCTTTGAATATCAATAATAGGAAAAAGAATGAGGTCATTCTACTTCTATGAGGATTAGATTAGACTTGGATATTGTCTAATTTTTATTAAAATGAAAACTAGTGTCTCCCTTATTGAGAATAAATTTATAATACTATCTTTGTGGATAGCTTCAATATTTGAATATTGTCTTTCCATTAGTTCATAATTTTCCATTGATAGAGTTTAGTATCTAAATTATGTCACATGGACATAAGAGATCCCAAATGAAACTCTCTATTAACATTAGGTTATGTATTTTACTCCTATCTTTGTAAGAACTCATATAAAATTAGAATGTCTATTTCCTCTTCTAGGGACTTTGAGTAGGGCTTGCCTTCCTTGGGACTATAGGGATAATAATTATCTTCCTATGTCCTTTTAGCTTAGTTCTATCATTCTCTATGGATATTGTGTCTTTGATTCTTTCTCCCCAAGGTATTCCCAACAAACTTGTGTATGCAATCCTTCTGTATATTATGTTGATGATATCAAAAATGGTGTTGTTTCTATTCCCATTATACTTGTCTCTACACCTTTTAGTAATACAATGGGCTCAATAAATCTCTAACCAGTCGTGTTCAAAAAATTTATGGACCTCACTAAGTGAGGTATTCCCATTTTTATCCAAGTGGATTTAGGTAATATGTTTACTTGAAAGCCAAATCCAAATATATGACTTGGGGGATATAATATCATTTTATCTCCATGTCAACCTAGGGATTACAATTGTTTTCTAATCTTTCCCCTTATTTTAGCTAACAAATATTCTTTATGACATTTTTTGTATCTTTCTTATTAAATAATTTCAAAACTTTTAGTAGTTCTATCATTCTCAAAAGAATTTCATATTCAATTATCATTTTCAAAAGTCCTTCCATCACAACATCTTTCTCCTCTTTTTGTTAAGACTATTTTTTTGTTTCTCTTCTTCTTCATCCATTGTTCTATATTGCATCGCTAATGTACTTTTTATGTTTTGTTGGATTGTGATAATCACCTTTTTCCATCATGGGTGGCTTGACTTGTGGTGTTATTTGCAATAGATAATGCTCTTCTATATTTGGTCCTAATATTGTCACTATGTTCTAATTCTTATATCTTGGGTATAATTTGTATCATATTCACATTTCTTCCATTCCTCACCTTTTGCAACATGATAAGGAAATTCTCCATGGATTGATCACCCACTCCACAGTGGTTGAAAATTGATCAGGGGATCAAATTTTGCTCAAAAATTCAAAGTGCTCGAAATCAATTCAAACTGGACGAGAGCGTAGACCTTGTCGTTGCGAACCCAACACAACTCGTTTCGTCTCAAACGGACGTCGGGAGCGAGAGATATCGCAATCTGTTCGGAATGTCAAACAGGCAAAAAAAGGACGCTGACTGTACAGTCCGTACAGGCTGACGTGGAAGGTCCGTACGACCATATGCTGACGTGGCATGTGATGACATGGCAGTGTTTGGTTGGTAGCTAAGGACGAATGGTATTCTGACATGTGGCATCGTTTGGACAAGTGATTGGGTGCCACCTTGCAAATATTTTCAAGATTTCAAGTCTTCTTCATTTTTAGATCAAAAATTTAGGTTTCTTATATCGTTCAGGGGATAGTTGAGACTAAGATGGTCCTATTTGAAACAAATAAAGAAATATGTTTTATGATATACATTTATTCCTCCTCCTTGACCTCCTCTTCCACCTATTTTTCCACCACAACCACATCTTTTTCCTATTCTATCTTCATATACATTTCCTTGTCCCTATGTTTGTTGGTTTTTATTTTTTTATTCTATATGATAGCCTATTTGATAATTATGTATATTCATTCCATTATGGTTGTAGTCGATTGTGGTATGAGTGCTGATATTGAAAATTGCACACAATTCTTTCTTATTATTTCTAATATTATGGGAGAAATCTATCACGTTGTGATTTTTCACTTCTTCGCATATCTCATAGTAGTTATCATCTTCTACTTTTGTAATATATTAAGATATGTTGCAGTTAGTCAAATATTTAAAGTGGCATTGTTCTTTTGTATTTCCCCCATTCATGCATTTACTGAATGAAATATCTATCTTCCTAGTTTGTGAGGAAAGATCTTGAATAGATATTTACATTATATCCAATTTTACTTCTACATTCATATCATTATATGAGACTACCCAGTATTTGTCGGTATTGATCTATAATTATTTTTTCAACGCTTCTTCATAGGTATTTACATGCATCCTGAGTAGGAAATTGGTCTTTTATAAAAGTCTTTCCATGAAATAGTGAACCAACAAGTCTTTGTCTATGACATAAGGAATTTAGCTAAGAAAATCCTTAAACATTTTATTATACTCTCTAATATATTCATTTGGAATTTGCTTGATATCCTTGAGCTATTGTGAATCCAAGTGCTTAGCATCTTAGGTCTTAAAAATGACAATAAGTTAGTCCTTATTTCATATTTTATTCTAATGTGATTCTCTGTAAAGTTCATGAACCAAGTTCACACTCTCCTTCACAATGATCCTATAAAATAATCCATTTTCTTGACT
>CBVK0101020164.1:0-10173 GCA_900067695.1 Picea abies
TTTGGTGCTCAATTATAGATGATGTATAGAACTTAAAATACTACCTATCATTTCAAAGAAGAAAAGGTTTTCTCCCTTTATGGGTTTCCTTGTTAAAATATGTCTCTGTGTATATTTTATGTGTGACTGATGCTCACTAATTTATTGTCCATATGTTGTATAATGTTGATGATCACTTGAAGAAAGATTAAGAATGTATTAATAGACTTAAATTGTTTAAGCACAATAACAACTGATTCACCCCCCCTCTCAGTTGTCTTAGTAATTTCAACAAAGTAGGAGGAGGAGGAGGATTAGACGTGGATGGAGGTTTAGACACATGAGGAGGGGAAACAATAGGATCGGTAGATGGTGCAACTGACTCTTGTGGAGGAGAATTAGGAAGAGTAGGAGGACCATGTGGTGGAGTAGAGGATTGTTGATCAAAAATTTGGTCACCTTGATTTCCTGCTCTTGGAATAATTTTTTAAAAAATGATATCAGAAGAAGGGAAAATTTGAACTATTATAATCTCATGGTGTAGTCCTCAGTTTCAACTTCGTCACACATGTTGTGAATTCAAAATCTGAGTCCATAGGATCAAGATATCCATGTTTTAGTCTAAAAGAGCATTTCTTCATGTGCAACACAGTTTGTTTCTCTCGTGGCACTAAGTTTAATCAGTACTTAGTCTTGGTGCTCAGTCTTGGTACTCATCTTCTTCTTATACTTAGACTCTTAGTCTCTCTTAGTCTCAAAGACTAAGTTTCTCAAGTATCATATCTCATATCCTCCCTTTCCTCTTGTATATCATATCTCATAATCCATACTTAAGTTTTTATTCTCCTCTCATATTCTCCTCTCTTATAACTCTCCCTTCACTTCACTTAGTTTTATTTTCCTAAGCCATCTCTCCTCCCCTTACCCCCTCTTCCCATACCCTCTTAGATTTGTTTTGGATTTCTCACTCACTTCATTCCATACACTACGGTTTAGGATGCACACCCCTTATTTCCCCACTCTCCCTTCCTTAACATATTTTGTAAGTACCTTTCCCTTTAATTATTAACCAATCACGTGATGACATGTGGAAGACATGACAACTAATCACACCAAGACATGTGGCATCCTATCATGAAATGACACATGGAAACTGATCATTTTATGAAACATGGAAACTTGTGCTATACTATGATATGGATTATGACTTGGTGATGACTCGATGCTTATTGGGCGTTGAATGGCCAATTAGTGGATGTCGATTGGGCCATCAAAATATTTATTAATTCATGAATTTTCTTAAGGCTTGAGTTTCCATAGTCTCCATAGTCTCCTTATGTTCCACATGAAAGTCGTCGGAAGATTTGTAATATATACACTATCATCTCAATTTCCACAGTGCATGTGGGATGGATTATGTTTAAAAAGTCGAATTTTAATGGAGGGCTAAGATTAATCCATGAAATTGGATGGATGACTGTTGAGCAACGATTTTTCGAAGGTCATAACTATAGATCCAAGCATCGATTTTGGACAAACTATACCTCATTGGAAAGGTAATTCGATGATAAAGATGATGGAACATGTTTCAATAAGTGAATTTTGTCATAACTCTCCCATATTTTAAAATAAAATTTAGTTATTTTTTCATGGTTTGTTGATAAACCTGCTTGGAACCTCGACTTCACGAGCTTATAAATTGAGATACAAAACTCCAAATTGAGCTCAAGAGGACTTGTTGGAAATCTTGGATGATGAAGTTTGCATATAGAATGGTTTCCATAGCTGAAAGGTCAAATATATTTCTAAAAAAATTAAAATACAGTCCACTTTTTAAAAAGACAGTCAATTAAAAATTTTCAAAATAAAAGTTTATTAATATTTTTTATTAAAGACGAAATGGGCCCCACTTCACTGAACGAATTACAATGACTTAAGTTCATTAATGAGAATTCAATGAGGCATTAATTAAAATGATTATTCCAAGAAGAAAATCGTGCGAACTTTCTTAGAAAGACCAAAACCCTTAAACTACTTCAAGAAAGCATTGGGAATAATTTTAAAAGAAAAAGAGCACCATCAAAAAAAGGGTTAAAGGGAAATTAGAAGATAAAAATAGAAAGTTTACAGCCATCAACAAAAAGCCAAGACTCTAATCAACAAATAGAGATATCCATTATTCTCCTTCTTCTTCTTCTACACCATTTTCTCAAGACTTTATGCTTGTATTTCTGAACTGAGCATAAGGTTGAGCTCTTGAGTGTTTTTCTTGTATTCTTCCAAGAATTTTCTCTACAAAATCATGGATTATTTTACAGCCATATATTTGACTGAAAAATGTAAGTCAATATTGTCTATTTTGATTCATGGAGATTTAGTTTGTGTGTTTGAAAAACTTTGTTTCTGAAGCACTAGTCAATTGGTTTACTGAATTCTTTGTAATGACAAATATCTTTCATCTAATAAACTCCACAAAGAACTACTTCTAGATATTAGATTAATGATTTATCATATTTTGGGATATCTAAGCATGAGATTTTTTAATTATTCCCATCAAATTATTTTCAATTTTGAATGTAGATCTCATTTAAAGTTCTCTAAAATGATCAAGATCATTTCATTGTTTTTCTTGCAAGAAGATATGGTTTCATATTCTACTTGCATGTGATTTAGAGGGTTGTATAAATGATGTTGAGTATACATTTATTTTGATATTGAAGCTTTTCTTCAATATTATTTTTTGTAAAGAAGTTATTTGTTGCACATAAAGATCACATCTGGTTATCAAGAACCATTTCATATAAAACTAAGCAATAAAGACTTGGGGTTTGTTATCCAACATTCTCCCCAATCCAAGAGCATCAATATATATCTTGCAGATTATGACAGAGGAGTACCACCTCTATAAAAACACATGGGGATTCATATCCTCGTGAGGTTTTTTTTTAGGTATTAAACAATATAAACATTAACAAGGATGTGGATGGCTCTGCTAATGAAGTAGATGTAGTGGGATCATGAACATCACCCCTCAATGTTTCGATGAGGTTGACGAAACCAATAATATGATGCATCAACATTGTCATGCCACGAGGAAAATGCCTCCATATAGTAGAGAGATCCTCTACTTGTAATATGTCTCTAATGGGTCTCTAATCTAGCTTGTGAGGCATGTGGGTTATCTGTACTACTGGAGGTTGGTCCTTTTCCTCCTCCATCATCTCATCCTCATGTTAGGGAGGTGCATCCCCAACATATGTGCCAATATCTGCAAAATAATAGATAATAATAATAAGATAATTGAAACAAAATGTTACAATAAATCACATGTGCATTAAATAAGACATAAAAATATGCAAATAGATTGATCAAAAGATAACAATAATATCATCTCTCTCCTCTGTTGTAAATTAGATGTTTGGACATGCTCTCTAATCCATCCTCGTGTACAGGTACTCTACAATTTTGAGGATAATATTGTCCTCACTAGACAATAAATCAAATACCGCCCTACCCACCGTAGTAATGGGAAACTCATATTGACCTCTCTTGGGAATCAAATGCCCCCACATGTGCATATACACATCAAACATAGGCCTAGACAGAAAGTGGGGTACTTCTGGATTAGTGGCATGAACCCTCTCAAAAAGTAGTGTATACAACTCTAACGCAAATGGGAAGAATCTTGTTCCAGAAAAAACAATGCAATGGTGATCTAATGCACGACAAAATTGTCTCAAAAAAAAATCTGCCCACCTAATCAATCGAGGCCTTTGCAATAAACTATCTACATAATACAACATAGAGCGACTAATGCAATGTCCATTGGAGCTACATTGTATAGTGTCAAGAGAATAAGACACAAGCACCTAATGTCTTGTCTCTGAAATGAAGCTATCCACAACTGAACACCATGAACTTGGTACTCCAAAGCTGAATTAACATGTGGACTGACATATCTTTTCACATATTCTAGTTGGGTCTCTCTTGCAACACTGGGTGGTAGCGCAAAGAAATGGGGAAAATACTCCCCCCTCCTAAACAACCCAATGATGAAATAGACATCCTCCTCCATGGGATGATACCACATATAGGGACCGACCCTAAACCCTTGTCTCACATGATCCTAGTGACAGATCAATCATTGTAACAATAAAGAGTTCCCCCTAAGGTATGTGCCCTCCTGATAAAAATTCAGAAGGCCAATATCCATCAAAAGGTCTTCTATCGACTATGAAAGAGGGTGAGGGAACAACTTCCTCTTCCTCTCCCTCTCCCTTGCCTCCCACTCATGCACAAATGTGTGCATCTCAACATGTTGTCGTTCCTCCTCCTCCTCCTCCTCTAGTCATCATCATCTTTGATTCACATACAAATATTGTTAGGCATGCACGCACACACATAGATAAAATAAATTGAAACTATAAAACAAATACATATATAAATGACGTGTATTTAAAAAAATCCAAAATATGTCAAAAAATAAATATATATATATATATATATATATTGCAAAAAAATATTAAAAAGCAACTGGTGCACCGCAAACAACACATACGCCTCGACGTCGGTGCACTATCTTGAGACAACAACACTGCCCAACAGTGCGTCCCATAGGGCGCTCTGCACCAGTTCAATGCTTTCAACCACGTCAGTTCAATGCTTTTAATTGCGTTGGTTCAGTTCTTTTAACAACATCGGTTCATTTAATTAACAAAGACACACTACAATGCTAAAATTTATGGCATGCAAATTCACAGTTCCCTTTGTGAAACCATAAGCATCGATGCACTAGGTGTATAAGAGCACTAACAGTTGTCTACCAATGCATTGTATTACTAACACACTGCTAACGGTGCCTTACAGAATATGAACCACGCTATTTATTTTTCAAAACATTTTGTCGTGCATATGTTTAAAATTTATGCATCGGTACACCATGACTATCGACAGACCGCCACAAATTGCAACAATGCACCTACCAAGTCGCACCTCTCTAATTGGTTATTACGAATTTAGCTCAATGTCATTATCTTTATAACACTGATGCATTTATTGGACTGATGGGCATCACTAAGTTAAACTTCATTATCGCAGCTGAATCGATGTGATGTGTTCCTATTAACGCACCGGTACCATTGTGATAATGGAGCACCGACATTTTTTTCCATGATCCGTTGTAAAGGATAGAGCACTGGGAACGAGGTGTCCAATGAGACGTCCCGCTATGCCACGCTGGGAAATATATGTCCTGATGTGTTTTTATATATAGTACCAGTGCATTGGATTAAAATGGTTGCACTGCTACATTGAATTTTATAACTTATTAAGTTAGTGGTGTCGTTAGTTAAGTGAAGTGCACCGGTGCGGGTAGAAGCCAAGTGTGTGTCGTTTGTGGGGCGTTCTAAATGACGCACTGCTTTGTTTCTATAATTTATCACGATGCTTTTTATTGAACGACATCTATGCATACATATATATGAGATGCACCGGTGGTATTGCTCACTGTAAATTCAACACAGTACACACCGTGTCAAGGCAAGTCAAAGTGTTCAGGCATACTACGCGAAATTGGAATTTGTTTTTGAAAAAAATGCCAAATTTCAAGCTAAATTCAAATTTTGATTGGATGAAAATGAAAATTGTAAGGTAATAAACAATTTATTTGGCCTTTTTTGTCCCAAGGAGGCATGGTTTCACCGTTGAGAAGAAATTAAATTCCTGGTAATTTCCAAAAATTAGAAATGTGTGAAATCTGCCAATGGAGCTATTCATGTCAGTGTAGAGAACTAGAAATAGGGCATCTTAGGAAGGATAGTGAGCATCGGTGCTTGCTTGAGAGTTTGGAAGCAAGATATGCACTTTTAAAATCAAAATCGGTTTAGTAATTATTTTTTTATTTACCGTACGACGGTGCGCCTAATGACAGCAAGCAACACCGGTGTGTAATGTTCAACAACACCTGTGTGATTTATTCAGTGCATGTATCTTTTATTATAAAGTATGGAAGTGCTTTTGAACATTGATGCACTGGTGCTTTATGTTTCGTGTATGCCCTGGTGCAGTTGGTTAAAATGGGTGCACCGCTACATTAAATTTTATATATCATTGAGTTAGCGGTGCAGTTAATGAAGTGAAATGTACCAGTGCGGGTCAAATCCAATTGTGCATCGGTTATAGGGTGTTCTGAAGGATGCATTGCTTTGTTTTTATAATTTATCGTGGTGCTCTTGGTTGAATGGTATCGGTGCGTACATATATATGAGATGCACTTGGTGTGGTGCTCACTATGAATTTAAAATAGTACGCAGTGCTTCGAGGCAAGTCGAAGCGTCCAGGTGCACTGCGCAAAATTGGAATTTTTTTTTGGAAAAAATGGCAAATTTAAAGATAAATTAAAATTTTGATTAGATGAAAATAAAAATAGGAAGGTAATAAATAATTTACTTGACCTCTTATGTCCCAAGGAGGCATGGTTGCACTGCTTAGAGGAAATGAAAATTCATGGTAATTTCTAAAATTTGGAAACGCGTGGAATCTACCAATGGAGCTATCCAAGTCGGTATAGAGCACCAAAAACAATGATGGCGTCTTAGGAAGGAAGGTGAGCATCGATGATTTCTTGAAAGTTTGGAAGCACAGGATGCACTGTAACAATGAAAATTTGTTAGGTGCACCAATGCGTAATGTTCAACAACACTGTTATGTGCATAATTTTATTCAGTGTGTGTATTTTTTATTATTAAGTATATCGGTGCTTTTGAATAGTGATGCACTAATGTGTTATTGTTAATGTACCCATCGGTGTGTATATACCTTAAATGCACATTGACAAAAAAACTCAGCAAAAACCTCTAACCACCTACCTCCTCCAACAACCTCCGCTACGAACAATGACAATGCGTTTGAACATTTAAGCACCGGTGTGGTATATTTTAGGTGCACACCAGTCCGTATGTACCATAAAGGCACAATGAAAAAAACCTCTACAAAAACCTTCAATTTCCCGCCTCTGCTAACCACATCTGCTATAAACAGCTACGAGAAGAATTTTTCGAAGAGGTTTCGTAAAAACCTTTAGAAGAAAGTGTTCTCCTTGTAGTGAAAAAATATAACCTTATGGTGATATCATTAGATGATATTCAAGTAGCTTGACTTGAAACCCATCACATGGAGAAAAATCAAATAATGCATCAAGGATATATGCTTGTCTAGATATTACTTTAATCAAAAGATAAGTAAGTTTCACAACTTGAGACAATATCAATGTCAATAACAAAATAAGAGAACATATTTATGAAACTTATTAAGTATGTGGATTACATGTGAAATGAGCAACTAAAGGTCAACAAGTTTATAAATGGACTAACCCTACATTTCATGGGTTGACTTTGAGTACTAGAACCACATACATTATATGAGGCACGAAGAAAAGATCATTATAACAAAGAAAGGGAAAATGAAATAGAGGGATTGAGAAAGGATTAAAGAAAGGGAAAATGAAATAGAGGGATTGAGAAAGGATTATAAAAAAATTACAGATACAAAAAGGAGTCATAAACAAAGGCTCAAAACCAATCAAAAGAGAAGAGTTTAAAGGAATTCCCAACAGGAAACAAATAGACTAGAATCACAAACGATTTGCAACACAAACATGGAAGGAATGGTAATCAAGGTCAAAGACATTAATCATATTGTTTTGAGCAATAAAGGAACACACATGGATGAAAACAGCAAAAAAACAAATATTACAAGGTGACCCACAATAATAAAGAGTTCCACTACGAACACAAAGAAGAGGACCACTTGGAGGGTGTTTTATATGTAGAGAATAATATTATGCTAAATAATGCCCACTATGAAACTCAACTACCACTTTGGATGTAGCTAAAGCACCTCACAAGATATATGCAATAATAAACAATAGAAGAGTCAAACATCAAGGCTCCATCATGAAATATAATATAATATTTTGATACCCTTATCAACATACTTATATATGTTGGAGCTATAAGAGCTATAATCAAGCACATAGAGTGGTGGAAAATTGTAGTTTACCTAAAATTAAAATAAAGAACATTTGGAAGGTAGATTTAGCTTCAAGAATTGAGAAAACAATAGATGTAATTAAAGAATACTAGTTGGAAATATGTAGTGTCTCAATTGAATGAAGTTTGAATGTTATCCCCTTGGGTACATAATGTGGCAATCAATATGGTTTTGTTGGAAATGTGCCCTATCTTAGTGGATTGTAAGAACAATAGGGTAACATGTGTAGATGGTCTTGGGAGTTCAAACGTTTTATAAGGATTAGTGAAATGATCCCTTTCAAGGAAATTAATACAATCTAACTAAAGCATGGTCTAAGTAGGAAAGGATGCAAGTTGCATATTTCAAAGTTGAAAGACTTAGAAGAGGAGAAAGAAAATGGCGCAACTCTAAAATACCATCCCAACTTCAATTCCATGTAGAGGCGGCGTGGGGAATTTTTGAGTGAGTATGACTTTAGAATCGTGTATTTAAAGGGGAAAGAGAACAATGTGGAATATCCCTTGATTACTCAATGAAATTTTTGAACCATAAGTATAAATCATATGGATTTGAGAAAAAACATTTTGTAGCATCCACAATTAGACACATGGTATAAGGAAGTAAGAATTTTGAACCAGATAGACTCAGATAATGACAAAATTGCAAGATCTACTTTTGACAAGGATGGATTACTTGGATCTATGGTAGAATATGTGTGCCTCTTATTGAAAAATTGAGGAAAAAACACTAGAAAAGGGTCATGCAATATCATATTTGACACATATTGGTGTAAAAAACATGACAATGAACCTTACAAAGTTGTTTTATTGGCTAGGGATGAAAAATGAGAGAATATTTTGAATCACATTGTTTGGAATATCAAAAAGTTGAGGTAGATCACAAACATACACTAGGGTAGTCCCTTCGAACACTCTAAAAAGGATGTGGGAAATGGTAATGATGGAATCTATCATTTGATTTCCTATGACTATATTCAAACATGAATCCATGATGGTAGTGTTGGATAAATTGGCGAAGGTAGCACATTTTTTCCCAACAAAGACAACATGATGTATAGCTGAATATTTTTTGAGAAATATTGTGAATTTACTTGGGGTGCCTGAAATGATAATTCTTAGAGATTTCATGTACCCTTCAAGATTTTGGACAAGTTTCAATAAATATTTGAGAACAATTGAGTATTACCTTAATATACCATCCACAAACCAATGGTGAAGCAAAGTAAGTAAATGGAGTATCAAAATATATGCTAGGAATGTATATTATGTATTAATAATAAAATTGAGAAGACTACTTGCCTTTGGTGGAATTTTCTTAAAACAAAAATAATCGATAATTGCTTAGGACAACCCCATTTTGAGGTTCTATGTAGAAGTGTTAGATAACACTCAAATGCGATAATTTATCGGAGATAGTGGTAATAAGTTCAAGTATGATGAATGGACAAACAAGCGACACTTATTAGACATAGATTGAAAGAGACAATCAATAGACAAAATACTTATGCAAACTTGTGGAGGGCTTGAAGGGAGTATCAAGTGGGAGATAAAGTATTATTGGATTAGACTACATAAATTTCCAATAAATTATTGAAAGTGGTAGAGTAAATTCAATTCCAGGTTATATGGTCCTTTTGAGATAATTAATCAAATCAATCTCGTGGCTTATAAACTTTCCCTATCTCCATTTTTAAACAAAGTTCATGACATTTTTCATAAAATAAAATTGAAAGAATATGTGCAATATGCTTCACACGTTTTCAATTGTTATATTTTGTAGGTATATGACCTAGCTGTTGTACAAACCAAGCCAATATGAGTGTCAAACAACAAAATTACCAAGTTCCATAATTGTACCCTAGAGTAAGTCAAAGTCAAGTGGGACCTATATGATGAGGTTGGTGTGAGTTTTAAACCTATAAATTAAAGCAATGCATACAAATTCTTAAGAAAAATAGAAATTAATCAATGGCTCATACACATAGTACATAGAGATTTACACTGGAAACCCTTAACCAGGAGAAAACTAGCCTTCATTGGTGTCGCACATCTCAACTCATCATTGTATTAATTTCACCATTCACAATACAACATATACAATATTTTAGTTATTCTGTAGCTACCAAAACCCTAATCCCTTAAT
>CBVK0101020165.1:0-10173 GCA_900067695.1 Picea abies
CTTTCAACATATATAAAAAAAAAATGCCAATGAAAATAAAAATAAAAATAAATATTTTAAACAAAAATGAAAACATTTGAAAAAATAAATGTTGATTCAAAATGTCAAAAAATACCTAAATAAAAAAATAGTGCTACCAATAGCACCACTTTTTGAAGCGGGGGTAAAGATAACCACTAAATGCAACCTCGAAAAATGACAACTCTGTAGATTTATCGTTAAATTGGTAACTATGTTCCTAAATGAAGAACCATATACAGTCATTCGAAGAATGCCATCTTCACTTCTCTTTCGTGCATGGTAGTCCATAAATTGTTCTATGTTTTGTTGATCTATTTTCATGTCACAACCTTTCATTTTATGCTAAGTATTACTATGCAGAAGAACCCTCTTTTTATCCCAATCCATAACCCTCTACACCCCATATAAGTCTCATAGTTCCATATTACATATGGAAGAAATCATATGTTCTCCACACTTAGTTATTTTTATGATTTTCGCCATGCGGAGATTCCTTCCCATGTGGAGATTCCTCCCATTGGGTCTTTTCTCTGCGCTCTATGTACCTATCGTTCTGCATGAGTCGACATTTAGATTATTTTCAACTTTTCCTCATGTGGGTAATTCAATACATACATTTCCATCCGCACTTTCGTAATCCCCATTTTTCTCTCCACACTTTCGCAATTCCCATTTTGCTCCAACACTTAGCCGTTTTTAGTATCCCACACTCATATCTTCCACAATACTCTATACTTAGTCATCTCTCAACTTAGGCCACCTCTGACTTATCTTGTTTCTCTGTGTCACCTTTTCTCCCCATTACTTGTATCTCTCTTCCTATCTATTGTAGTGTCCTATACTTAGCCGATTTCGAGTCACATCTCGTACATAGAACTTTACATTAACCCATTTCTCCACATGACTCTACCTTCGCATAACTCTATCTTCGCAATACTTGTCTCTACATCCCCTCCATACACCATGAGTCCCATTCTTGGTGTATTTTTTTACTGGACAACAATTCATTACTTTTTAGGCAATTGTGGTTCATTGATAACGTTTTGACTCACAAGGAAAAAGATAATTGTCAACATTAAAGTAGGATTAATTATCTCAATTTCCCATAGAGAACTTTCTTATCAAGGATAATTTCTATTTATGGTTCGTGTGTGTTCAGAAAGACATTGTGCATGCTGAAAGGATATCTCATTAAGAATTATTTATGAATCTAGCCTTTAAACAGTTTAATCTTTGTAACCCATATTGATAACCTTCACATATATCAAAGCATATCGAAATAAGTGGAAAACATGACATCTAGAAGAATAAATCTACCATTCTATGGAGACATTATCAACTCTCTCACTCATTAGAACAAAGATTTCCATTGGTCCATTGCATATCATTGGTATTCAATCCTCTCTCCTAAGAAAAATCATGCTAGTAATATTTGGACAACTGGTCTAGTGAAGTTCAATTGCATGCCTGATGCTTTCAACTTCAGAGAAATAGTTTTTTTTGTGCAAGTAAATTCAACTCAAAGCATAGGTTGATTTCAGTTCTTGCAGAAGGAATGAACCATTTACTCTTGACTCAAAATATATTTAGGAGAATGCTTCGACTTACTACCCTGAACAAAGTCTTCTAACTTTTAGAAGTTGATTCCTTTCTAGATTCACAGAGTGGTGGTGCGAACATATTAAAGTATTTCCTGGCATCGTCTACTACAATGTCAATTGATACTACCCAAATTGATATTAACTGACTATCTGAGCTATATCGTGATTTCTCTTGGCTTGTCTTGCGACTAATGGGATGATAATACACATCTCATATTTCAAGGTATGTCTTATATGTGTTATATTTATCCTTTCAAAAAGAAGTAATATTTGATCGGGATGAGATTATCTCAAATGAGATCTCTTATCAACTCCACAAGTATATGAAGACATAGAGGTTTTTCATGACGTCCTATTTGGTATTGGTTGTTGCATATTGTAACATATTTGAAGGATTACCCTCAAGAGGTAATGATGATGTTGAAAACAATCCTGCTCAATTATGGTATCTTATGTTGTGGAAACACAAGGCACCCTTCCATTTATGCTTGCTCCAAGACAAATTTGTCAATTAGTTTCAATACATCCTTACTGGAACACTATCAACAAGGGTTTCACATGAAGCTTTAGATTTTCTTAAAGGAAAAGGATTTTTTCTAAAAAGAGAAATCTACATACGTCAGACTATATGGGTTTGAAGGAAGACCATTCCTTCTTCCCAATTTTGTTAGTGACGGGTATTTTGTTGTTGAAGTGTGTAGGAAGTGCAGGTCATGGTATTCCTTCTTTGATAAAAAGAGGAAATGACAGTTCGTTTCCTTACCTTTCCATGTTGCCAACATTTCAGTCACGGGATTAACCCATTTGACCCAAATTTCTGAATTATTAAATTTGTTCAATTTGAACAAAGTTGAAGCTTGCAAGGGTTTCGACCCTGAAGGAATGTTTTCTTCTCACTTATCTTCAATTGGTTACAGTACTATTTTCACAAGAATATCAAATAATATAGAGTAAGTCGATGACAATGATACAAATACCAACAAAGGAGTTTTTAGAAAAGATGAACAGATATGTGATGATGATTTGGTTACACAAGTCCGTTCAAACATCCAATTCAAAAATATAGAATCCAATAGGAGCATAAATGGAGAAAATCAAAACAAAGAGGCATAGCATAGACTAGCGCTCACACTGGATCTACTTCCCTTCCACACAAGAGTTCCTCCTCTGTTCAACAAGGCTAAGAGCCTAATATGGGTAAAGGAGAGAGTAATGAAAGGTGTGTAGGAGGAGATAATGAAGATGACCCCCCTCATTTAAATATTGAAATCACACACTATTACAAAGACTAAAATAAAAAGAGTATTGGCAACACGAGTACTCAGAGTCCTAAGGACCCAATGAATGATGTTGTTGAAATGGAGGTTGATGATAACAATATACCTAAGTGGGTTGCATTACAGATTGCAGAGAACCAACAGATAGCAAAAAAATTGTCTCGAGAGGAACCAATTTTGTTTGAAGAACAATCGTTGCCCTTACACAATACCAAGTACAATAAAGAGGAAAAGAAATTGCAAATTGAAAGAGTTCACATTAAAAATAAAAAGGTTAACGAAAGACAAAATTCAAAGGTAGATGTCTCTGGTGTCGGACCCTATGGAATTCTTAAGTCGCACTTAAGTGTTGGAGATGCTCTAATTCATTCCATTTCTAAGCAAGAGGTTGAAAAATATTAAATTGAAAAACAGAATAAGTGAACTGGAGGACACCCTTAGTCCTAAGTCGTTATTTGTTGAACCATTATCCATCATTGCTCCATATCCAACTCAACAAATACACCAAGCATGACATCTAAAGTCAGGAAAGTTGTCAAGTTGTTAAGTTGCATAAGGATGTATGTCGCAAAAAAAAAAAAAAATGGCTCGATATCATCTTATAGGCATGGGAAGTTAGCACTAGCTTGAGGAATTTGTGTCAAAGAATTGCTACTTTTACAAAATATATACAAAAGGACTTAGACCATGATTAATGTTTCTATTAAAAATCTCCAAGTACATTTGTGGCACGAGTAACAAGTATGAGTGACTTTACTAGGAAACAACAAGACTTTCCTTCATATAATAGAATAAAACAACTAACAGTTGGATGGTTGGCAAGATTACAAATCTTCCAGGAATTAATTTCAAATTGTGAAAAGGTTGATGGAAAAAGAAGTGATTTATTTTTGAAGCCACTCAAAATAGTTAAGAAACTTGAGGGCCCACAATTGGTTAGAGAATCCAAGTTATTAACCAAGGAGCAATTGGAAACGAAGTTAAACATGCTCAAAACTTCGTGGGCCAATGAGTTTGATAATCTCACTAACTTTCTGGAGGATGAGGTTAAACAATTTTTATTTAATTTTGTGAAGGATAATAAATACCATCTATCATCAATTCAAGAATTACACTCTGAATTCAAAGTAATGCAAGATGCGATATTCTCACTCTGAGTGAAGCAGAACATTACAATCCCACCATTAAAAGAGTATATTGAAGAGTGGCTCAAAACTTCGTCGAAACAAAGAACTGGTCCAAGAAGCAGATGAATTGAAAGGAATCAAGTTCCATTTATATATATGAAGGCTCGGCAAAGGAGGGGAGAGATATTCATCCATCATTCCACTTTCATTTTTGTAAGTACACTATTTTTGAAGCATTTCCCTTCTTTCTTCCCAATTTGTGATCATTCAACCTTATTAGTTTATTGTTTACTAACAAGGTTGATCCCTGGTTGTTTTTCTTTTCTTTTTCTAGGTCTATTATTATATTTGGTCCACATGAACCCCATCCTAGTCCACTAGGATGAACACATTCATTTTATTGATTAAGTATCAGGAATATTATGTTGTGCTTTAGGAAAACATTTTATTCAAACTTGAACAATCTATGTGATATATTTTTTTTAAGACTTTCGCATAGAGTTATTCTAGGAGTTCATAACTTTTGTTATTTCTGACTTTTATATAAGGATGAAGTCTCGAGTTTGTTTCTCCTATGCATCTTATGATATTAAACTAATGATATCATTTAAAGCCCTCTGTTTTAGACCACCAATCTATTTTTTGCCTTATGATTCTTGCTTCGAATAGTTTTCCTCGTTGCTCAAATGAATGGATGTAGTTATATTTAATATTTCAATTAAGGTTATTATTTTTCTGCTATAACTTGTTTGTTATCCTTTCAGTTATTTTACTACATGGTTGACTCACAGGTATATATTATATGAAAGTTTAAATTTGTTGTTTGAATAAGTATATTGAAAATCTAAGTGAGAAAGAGGACTACCACCTCTATAAAAACAAAGAGGGGATCTTAATAAATTTGATAAGAATATCCTACAAGGTTTGACTCTTGTCCTTAACAGGAAAAGAGATCAACATGTTTTTGTACCTGAATAGTCATTCAAAATGTGGAATTATGGGAATATGACAAAGAACCTTGTGAGGCACATTATTTGTTACTCAATCGGTTCGATATCTACTAATCCACACTAACAGCATTCCAACTTTGTTACATGTTGTCCATAATATATAGTATGATCAATGGGACATACATCAATGACTTGACACTCTATTCCTATTTCATTACAAAAAACAATTCTCAATATGTACGAGGTAAAATATTTGACGATGGTAGGAGAAAATCACCTAAAAATCTGCAACATTTTATATATATATATATATATATATAATATTCGTTAATATTTTAGCATTTATATAACTAACATTAAAAATAGAAAGAAAACAATATGTTCATGTTTTAAGAATTATATTGCATACCTTAAGATCCGTGTGAAATAGGTGTCTAATTATTTAGTACCTTCAAGTTCACTAACAACAATATCGCAAAAAGGAAGATTTCTCCTCGAGCCTTCATATAAGATTTTTCATGCATTATCAATCAAAGGTACATCATAAATATTATCAAAGTTACCATCCATTGGATAAAATATGTCATAGATCAATCTGTTTATCCGGTCATTCTCAATTATATCAATATCATTTTCTTCCATAGTATTAACTTCATCTCCATCAACATGTTCACCAATATTTCAACTGGAATTAAATTTTGGCACATGCAAGTCAAACTTAGGATGCTTTGTATTTGTAATTACAAACAATATTAAACTATTTTTAGTGTGTATATCAAATATTAAAATGATAAAATGTTTTACTACAACAATAAAAACCATATAATTAATAACTTACCAATGATCAATATTCAATCTCCCATTGAAAGTGCCCATACCCATAACAATGCTTTCTAGTTGTCTCCCTTTTAATTATTCTCTTTCTTAAGCTCTTGCATTCATTGCAAAGGAAATAACATCTACAGTCACCATGTTGCTCCTTTAACCTAACAATGGTTCTCAAATTTGCATTCCAATCAAAATCTGACGTTGCTATCTATTACAACAAAAGCCATTGAAGCAATATTAATACAATATAAGAATTTATTCAAAGAATTCAACACATATAATTCAAAAATGGTTTGCAATTTATTTATTTGAAGATAATTTGGATTATATAGAGAATATGAACTTTATACTAGATTTAAAAATGGACGTTGAAAGTAAATAGAAAACAATGGTTTAGTCATTGAAACAATGACAAAAACACTATTACAGATATCACAAGTATCGCATAATTATCATCATATCTATTGGGTTTTAATATATATATATATATATATATATATATATATATATATATTACAAATATATATATATATATATATATATATATATATTACCAAAACATCATAGCATCAACAACTATTTGACCTAGTCAAACTCGTTATAGGCAAATTTATTAACAATGAAATCTATATTAATAGTTTAATTTGGTCTAACCTCATTAATGTTGAAGTTACAACATATTAGCATCAAAATTTTGACATCATAAAGATGTTGCAATTACATAATAAATTTTTGCCATCAATGTCGAAAACACACATCAAATTTTGCACCAAAATATAGCAGTTAATTTAAGTAATTGGTGGCCAAATTAACGTTATAACACTCCTCTATCTTAGACATATGGCATAATTCTTAGCCCTACAAGTAAAACAAAATTATTGTAAATCTCCCATTACATTAAGTTTTTCTTCTTCTTTTCAATATTGTATTTGCATTATTTCCTTCCATTTGAAATTAATTCAAACAATCACTATTTACCCACATTGATAAAGTACATTGACTTCAACCACAAATACAATGTAAAAAAATCCAATATATTAATATTAGCAAAAATACAATACTAAACAATTTGATGCATTAATTTTAACAGTAATACAATGAAAAATATTTTAATGTTAAAAATAATACAATACAAAACAATCCAATAATTTTATAATAAACATATATAATGAAGGATTGACTCCCTTAACATGGACCTAAGCTGAATTATTACACCGTACCCCATGCTACTTCTGTAAAAATAATAAAAACAATTAGTGGGCAAAGTTGAAATTTGAACCTTGATTGACAATTACTTTTTCAATTTTGTTAAATTACAAATATATTTACATAAATAAAATGTCCCCCAATTTTATGCAATAATTTACCCTAGTTTCACAATAATGGCTCATAGCATCTCCAAAACTCCTTTTTTTTAGACATTTTTGGGAGCTTGGGAATAGGTACAAGACGTCTCCAATAAGTTGACAACCATTCTAAGAACTTAAAAGCTTTTTGAGAGCTTCAAAGTCAAAGAAATTGGAGATTGGGAACGTTTCAGATGGAATTTCCCACATAGGGAGCTTGTAGAAGCTAGCTCCATGTCAGATAGGAAGCTTCCACAAGCTCCCAAGCTTGTGGGCCCCAAATTGGTGCATCCTTAGCATGTCTTCTCAATGTTTTGGAGCCAATCTCACCACACCCCCTTAAAAAGCCATAAATTATTTTAAAAACCCTACTTTCTACCTATAAAATAGCAACTCCATCATAAAGAATACACATTGTTTGGCATCATTTGCATTTAGCACATGTTGCATTGTGAGTCATTGTGTGAGTGAGATGCATTGAGTCTTTTGTGAGGAGGGCCAAGGTGTATTGAATAGTCACATTTGAGTGAGGGCTTGAAGCACATTGAAGAGTCATGTGTGAGTGAGATGCATTAAGGAGCATTGTGAGTAATGAGTTTTGAGAAAAGATGGGAGGCATCTTGTTAGCATTTGGTCATCTCAACATTGTAAGTAGCAATGTGAAAATTCATGAGCAATAGCTAGCATGTCATTTTCTTAAACCAATGTTTTCCATGTATGCTTGTCATTGAGCGATATCTTGTAGTGTTGTAAGTTCTACTCTGTGGTTTATTAAATTTTGTTGTGTGGTTTAACTATTTTAATTGCCTCTGAGATTTGCAAGAGCCTAATAGTAATAGCTACATGACATGTTTAAAGTTTTGTTACTTGTAACTCATTAAACAACTAAATATACTAAAGTAGTAAAGTCTAATGTACTATTTATATACTATATAGCAATTCTAGTAGACAATAGCAGACAAAGCTATCTCAAATTGGTCTTCAATTTAATTGAAATAAAATTTAAATACTAAAATTTGAGACATTGCAAATTGCTAGGAAACAAAACAGTTCAAAAATGACCTACATTTTTATTGAAATAAATTCTAGAGTTGAAGCATTGTTAGGAGGCAAAACATTCCCATATTGGCATTATATTACAATTCTAACTTCTAGATTTAGCCATATATGTATGTGGTGTGTTCATGTACCATGAATGTAATTTGAACAATTGGTAAGTGTATCTTCAAACAACTCATAAATTGAAATATAATATATATCAACACACCATCCACTCTAGTGTTATAGCTATATATTTCATTATATGGATATGGGTATCTTGTAGTCTAAAATAAATTTTATATTTTTTAATACAAATGTTACTGCTCTCAACCTCACCTCAAGTTTCCTGCAATTTTGGGTAAAACTTATAGCCCTTCCACATTCTCCACGTTCCCACATTCAATTTACCCCATTGCATTAATATATCTTCAACTCTTTTAATGGAAGAATTTCATATTTCTAAGCTGTAATCGTGGACGTCGTAATCAAGTGACGATGTTGTAATTTAACAAGCTTAACGCTGCTGACCCTTGAAACATAAGCAGTCTGACAATAAACAATTTACTCTTCATGGCATTGTAATGAACATTTGCTCATTCACTTTAAGTGAACTGTAAAATTTGGTTTTAGCAAACCCCACAAGGTTGGCTTTTTAGAAAATATGTATGCATTTCATGTAACTGAGTAGAACAAATTAGTCGTTGACAGTGAAGTACACACAAGTTAGTGTTTCTCTGAGGTCGTTAGTTCTACTCTATTACTACCGAGGAGTGTGGCTTTACTTCTCAGAGGGAGGCCATTGATGTTGAGAAGTCATTCAACATGAATAAGCCGAAGGAATGCAGTAGTTTGAGAATTTGTTTATGTTCCTAATGGTTATACAGATAAACAGTCTCATTCGTGTATTTAAAAAGATCTATATTGAATAATTTTCTAGAGATTATGTAAAACAGAGAGATTGGACTGTGTATGTAATGCATTGATGTTGTGGTAACACTTTCATATTCTTCTTTATTTTATGTATTTGTACATTCTTCTGTAAGCTTTATCGAATCAACCCTCTGCTTATGCCCCTAATTGCTTGAAGTGAGCCTTCTCTTAAAATAGGAGTCCAGATGCTTTGCCAATTATTTTGATAGATAAAATTTGGTACACAATGCAGTCATTATTTTAAATAAGAGATGGAAAATCCTAAATCACACCCATAGATTTTCATCTACTGTTGTGGTCAATCCAAACCCCAAGGGAAACGAGGGATCATAGTGCTTGTCCCCCACGTTCATAGGCAGTTGATCAACACTCTTGAACCATGTTCTTGGCAGCTTCCCTTGAAAGCCATAATCTCCGAAAATCACATCTGTCACACCTTGGCCCTCAGTGCCAGGAAGCCATGCCGCAACAAAAGCATCCACCAATGGAAGGTAAGGTTCGATAACAAGAGGCCTTCCAGATATCAGGATTACGAGACATTTCAAGGAGCTACAGACGTTCTTAATCGTGTCACCTCCACCTAAAGGAATTGTCAAATTAAGATTATCCCCATTCATTTCTGCATAAGGTGCCTCACCTACAACCACAATAGCATATGAAAACCCTTGCCCTTTCACGTAATTTGCATCTGGATTTTGCTGATAAATAACCTCAGTAGAGGAGCTGACAGCAAATTTGATTGCTTGAAGAATTGTAGTTCCTGCATGACAAAAAAATAATATCGAAAAGGTCAATTGAATCACTGGCTTTTAATGTGCTAGTCTACAATAAATGGTAACTGGCCTAACATAAATGTAAAAGGAATTCACCTATGGTCGAGTTTCCACTTAATCCTTGCCATTCTATTGTCCATCCACCACACTGATAGCCCAGATTGTTAGGATGAGTCCCGGCAACAAGAATCTTGGGAGCATTCTTATCCAAAGGAAGCAAAGGCTTTCCGGCCGACTTTCCATTTTTCAACAACACCAGAGATTTCCTAACAGCTTCTC
>CBVK0101020166.1:0-10172 GCA_900067695.1 Picea abies
TGCATAGTGTAAGTCATTAATCTATGACCCATATCCATGAGTATTAGTCTATGCAGTTAATCCCGAAAATGATATCTAATATCCCTCAATTGTCAATGAAGTAATTAGAAAGGTAAAAGTCAATATTAATTAAACCGTAACGTCACACAGATCTTGTAAATAGGGTTTCAAATACACAATAGGGAGACAAATGCACACAATATTAGTTAATCCATGAAAATTATCAATCAGCATTACTGTGCATCGATGGATGAAATTCGATGATGGCTATTAATCAATATTAATATGTCAACGTGGGTTGTGAAAGTAACTCTCTCTATATATATACTATTCAAAGAATCATATATACAAAAGAAATATAATATTACATTTTCAACTATATTTACATTACAATATCATATCAGAATTTATTTGACCACTTGAAAATTATTTTTTATTTTATTTTATTTATTTTTATGAAAATTATATCTCTTTGAAATTCAATAGTTGTTACATAAATACGTCTATTTTAGTATGTCTAATCACTTAGGAAGATATCCAAACTCATAAGAGAAAATAGAAATTTAAAATAAAATTGAAAAACACATATAAAACAAAAAGGTACAACAAAAATATAAATATAAGCATTGATTACTCTATTCAACATGTCAATATAGAAAACATATAAAATTGAAATTTTAATTAAATTGAAAAACACATACAAAACAAAAACAACTATGCAACAAAAATATCAAGCACTGATTGATCTATTCAACATGTCAACATAGAAAACATATAAAAACAACTATACAACAAAAATATCAAGCACTAATTACTCTATTCAACATGTCAACATATAAAACACATTTGTTTTTGAGTTGGTTACATAGAAACATCAATCCCTAAGTGAATCTATATTAAATCAAAATTAGGTTACATAGAAATATCAATCCCTAGGTGAATCTATATTAAATCAAAATATGGACTAGCAATGTCCATTCAATCAAAATATAGACTGGCAATGTTCATTCTGTTACTATAACATGTCAACATATAAAACACATTTGTTTTTGAGTTGGTTACATATAAACATCAATCCCTAAGTGAATCTATATTAAATCAAAATTAGATTACATAGAAATATCAATTCCTAGGTGAATCTATATTAAATCAAAATATGGACTAGCAATGTCCATTCAATCAAAATATAGACCGACAATGTTCATTCTGTTACTGTAACATGTCAACATATAAAACACATTTGTTTTTGAGTTGGTTACATAGAAACATCAATCCCTAAGTGAATCTATATTAAATCAAAATTAGGTTACATAGAAATATCAATCCCTAGGTAAATCTATATTAAATCAAAATATGAACTAGCAATGTCCATTCAATCAAAATATAGACCAACAATGTCCATTCTGTTACTATGTAATTTCTCACAAAATTTTTTTATTGATGTTTTGAAATGTATAAAAACAAACAATCTTTACATTCTAAAAAAATATCAATGTTTATATTTTTTCTTTGCAACACTACATATATGTTTCTTTATACCAAAAGTGCACCCAATAAATATGTAAATATGTGTTCCTCGGGAATATATGGAAGTAGCAGGGACTTCCTTGTTGCAATTATTTCTTTAAAATTAATTAAATAAATAACAAGGAGGTTGATCACAAGTACCTTTGTAAATAGTTTGCACCCAATCCAAAACTAAAAGAAATAATAGTAACCAATTAAAACATATTCAGCATTAACACATGCAATATAAGATTAATCCACTCGCCAATAAAACAATTATATATTTTTTTTAAAATAACAAATTAAAAAAAAAATAATGGCTGGAATAAAGAGCCATAACCATTTTCTGAAACATATAACACATGCAAAACAAAAACCAATACAAGAGGCCTTCATGATCCTAGCTATAACATAAACATTTCAAAGTAGCACAGGTCATAGATAACAATATGCCAAGAAAAGTATTGTTCCATATAGCCTAAAAAACAACGAATCCAATTGTGAAGAAATTATAAGCTACTCATTAAATAAATAAAACTAAATTTTAAACAATTATATATATATAAAGAAATTATAAACTACCCATTAAATAAATAAATTAAATTAAATTTTAAACAATTATATATATATTTCAAATTAGCACATGTCCTCCTAGATAACAATATGTCAAGAAAAGTGTTCCATATAGCCTAAAAACAATGAATCCAATTGTAAAGAAATATTAGCTATCCATTAAATAAAAGAAAAATTATATATATATATATATATATATTATGGGTTTACTCCAAAACCCTCCTACTTATGAAAAAGTTCTTGTAACATTAAGAAATTATAATCAAAAGATTAGCAAAAAATCATTTGATATATCATACAAAGTGTTTAATTTAATTCAAATCTTTTTGATGCTTTTTAATTGCTGGTTAGTTTGCTTTCTGGATGTCAACTCACATACAAGTAATTAATGCATTAGTTTAATCATACATTTTCTTACACAAGTCAATTTTTTATAAGTATCATGCTCCCTTGAAGAGGTTTATTGGTCATAATATATGTAATTTTGTTTACATGATTATAATTGTCCAAAATCAAGATTTTAAAGAAAAACAAACAATCATGATCTACACTATAAACCAATTGAATCAATCATAACACATCATTTCATCACAAGGCATAATAACTCCATGCAGCATTCATGTACATCTCTACCAATATATATCCACATATAAATATAACTAGTAAGATGTCCAAAACTTTATATATAACTCCTCCCTTTTCAGATTCATCTACCAGCATATGTATATCAAAACAAAACAAATATTGACCCATAAGTTTGGGTGTTACACCTACTCTTTAGAAAAGTAATTAGGATTGTTGCATATCATGGCATATGGATTGCATATTTCAAGGACAAAGATGAGGGACGTGCAAAACATTTTTCTTAAATTGTAATGTACAATGTACAAAGTAGCATAAGAAAAATTAGGAAAGTCCAAGAATTGTAATTGCTAATGACAAGAAACAATTGCAACTCATTGGCTATATATTCACAAGAGCACTAATTTGATGAAGGACCCTCCTTTTTTGTAATTGTTTACAATTGTTTCTCATATTTTAATGAGAAGAAGTGCTCAAGTGCATTTTGGAGGAAAATAAATTCGTTTGTATGTAATGTGCATGCTGTGAACTACTTCTAGTTTATGTATTGTCACTCTCAATGCTATAAGGATATATTGGTCATTTGATCAACTCTTATTCTATGATTTTTATAGCCTTGCATATCACTAATTTTCCAATATTATTGTTCTGAGTTGATGAATGGGTAATTGTGAATTATATTGATGTTTCAGACTAATATGTACATTTATGTTGTTCATGTAAAATTGACTTTTACTTTTCTTTAACCATTCATTGTTTTGGAATGCAAACATGATTTAGTAGTGTAACCATATGATCACTTAGTTAGTTTGATCCTAGCTAGGATAGGTTAAAATAACTATGTTTTAAACATCAGAATAGTTCATTTTTTCACATTACATTTTTCATACCAACCACCCATATACATTCGTTCCTAGTGATCGTAGCCAGACCAAAATCTAGAGGTATCTCCTATACAAAACGATTTATGGTCTAATTGGAACTTTATACCAAATACATTGCCAATGAACACATTCCCTGAGAATATGGCATCTATTGGAGTTGAGCATGCATGCTAGTCCTCTTCTTTATCTCATGACTTTCCATTGGTTTAAATTTATGTCCCGCTATATGTTCTCTTGGCATGGCATGTAACTTTTACTTCACCTCTACTTTGCACCCAATATTAAGCTCAATTATGAATTGCTCAATATTTGACATCATTTAACTAAACACAATTGAAACATTGAAAGCATAGAGAATAAAAACATTAATACATGTAGACTAAAGTGATTAAATCTAAATTTTCTTGGACAATAGGCCACTTAACAAGGTTTTCAAGTGCATTATAAAATGTCACGGAAAATGTTAAGCTATGGAAATAATAGTAATTTCTGGTCTGGAAAAATACAAGAAAATAATTGTAAATATGTCTTAGGTTGAGTCATAGTCATATTTGTTAATTATGAAATGATGGAAGGTAATATGCTATGATTAAAACTTGGATCCCTAGAAGAATCATTTCAAGTTTTATTTCCTTTATTAGAATCTATGCTAACTAGGAAATCATATAGTTTATTTAGGTATTTACCAACTAGATTATTGTCAAAACAACTAAAATATTTGGGTAGTGTATCATTGACATTCACTTAATCAATTGAATCAACATTCATTGCACGAATATGAGTAGTTGCAAAAGTATTTACAGAGTTCTCACATATTTCTTCACAATAATAAATTTATAGAATCCCCTAACACTACAAACTATCTACATAATTCAATTGATTTCTACTTGATATCAGGATCAAGACGCCTTCTCTATGATCACCTAGATTTGATGCATTTATTTGAACAAAACTTTCAAATCTACTTCCAGTCTTTCCAAATCTTCTATTTTGGCTAGAGACATAATTTATGTAACCAAAAGATGATATTTATATGCTTGCAATACGGCTTCCAATGTTTCTTAAAGACAAATACCTACATCCATATGGTCTTATAGATAATGATGATTATCTATCATATGTATTGATATTCAATGGAATAGTCAGAAATTCTAGTAGAGCAATTTGATTCCTTATACTAATTGGAATTGAAATGTGACATGCTACTAATGAAAATGTTTCAGTATTGCATTAGAAACCCATACAGAAATGCTAAACTATGGAAATAATTGCAATTCCTAGTTTGGAGTAGCACAAAAAGATATATGTGATATTTACATATTTGTATAATAATCCACCATAAAGAAAAAAATGTACAGAAATTGAGAAAACTCAAAATTTCCTTGACTCCAAAGAAGTTTATAAATTTATCTTTGAATTAGTTCCTTGCTACAATCTTTGAGAAATCTCTCCAGCGGAAAATATACTTTACTAGAAATCAATCTATTTATCTATAATAAAAAATTATCACATAAAACAATATCAAGCATAAATCCATATAAAGAAAAAATATAGAAGTTCAAAAAAAAATATGCATATTGCTATGATTCTGGTTGACTAGATGACTCAATTAAAACATGTTCAACACCATATACATCCCAATGCTCAAACAACTCTTCACATAGGTGAGTACGTGGGAACACAAGTTGATCCATTGGAAAACTGAAAAGCTTCCTTTCTATTTTTAAACCACTAAATGTATCTTTCTATCTTTGGAACAAGCAACTCTATTCAATCTACTCTCCTAAATTTAGTAACAAGATATTTCTACATATGACCACGTCCTACTGAAGTTATCCTTGTGACATCAAATCCATACATGCTTCCAATTCATTTAAACTCTAATATCACTTCATCTATTGGAAGAAACTCTTCAAGTTTACGAAATGTAGGCAAGTGATTATCAGACATAGCCTTGTTAACAAAATTCCAAAATTTTAAACATGTCAACCACTCATGATTAACCTGGCTTACAAACTCCATAGCCAAATCCTCCCAATACTATGTTACTTTTTTCCTCTTGGCTATGCCATAATCTATCAATGTTTTGATGCCATGGTATTCTTCACTATGAGACTTTTGAATTTCCTTAATATACTCAATCCGATCCTACATTTTTTCTTGTTTCTCAATCCATTTGAAAAATTCTTTATGCTCAACGAATAGTTGCAATGTTTCCTCTTGAAGTTCTACTATATTTTCCAGAAAAATGATTTTGGTTTGTTCATGATTTTCGTTCTCTTCTAAATCATCATCAATAAAATTTATTATTGTCTCTTGAGATTCTTTATAATAATTGAATTTGATTCCTAAGAAATGCAAGCTTACTTTTCATATATTCAACTTCCCTCTCATCGACTCTATCTTTATTAATAGTAGCATGAGAAATTGCTACTCTAGTAGATAACAATTCACTTATTTTTTCCTTCTTAGTGTCCAATAGAGGCTCTTCTGTAATACAAATTACAACACTATCGATACTTATATTTCACTTCCTCTGTACTATCTTAGCAATATCTTGTCTTTGTTGATTATAGGAAATGGATTGTAGGTCAACAATTTCATCCAAAGGCTTGAGAATAGGTTGGTCACCCCATGATAAAATGTTTTCCAAGCTGTCCATAATGTGAAAATGTTACAACTCTAGTTCCTTCCCCTTGTCAATTTCTTGGGTTCCCATAAGTTGTTGAGTCTGACTAGTTCCCTTAGGACCATTTTCCTCCTTTAGTTCTTTTCCCTTGTCAATTTATTGGTTTTCCATAGGTTGTTGATTCTAACTGGATACCTTAGCAACAAATTCCTCCTCTAGTCCCTTGTTCTTTTCCATTACTTCAGTTTCCACAGGTTTTTGAGTTCGATCATTTCCCTTAGGAGCAGTTTCCTCCTCTACTAGTGCACCTATCTCTACCTGATTTTTTGGCTTGGAGATATCTTCTTCACCTTTGGTTAAATCAATGATCTCTTTACTTGGCATCACGAAGTGAGCATCCTACTCCTATTCTAATGCTTTATTTCCTGCATTATTAACATCACTCTATATTTTTCTCTTCCTATACTCCCTTTTTTTCTCCACCTCCTACTTTTCCTTTAAATATTGATAAATTTTGTTATGTTGTTCCTCTTCTTGTATCTTCTTTTCTAGCTCCTCCTTTTGACATTTCTCTTACATTTCTCTTTTCCTTTACTCAATTTCTATATTTATTCTCTACTTATCTAACTCTTACTGAACAGTATCTTCTTCCTGTTTCTTTTGCAATTCCTCTTTTATCTTTCATTCAAATTCCTTTTATTTCAATAATATGGCCTTCTCTTCTTGGATGGATTTGAATTCAACCTCCTCCCTTAAGCTTATCTCTTCTTGTCTTCTACCATCTTCGTCTTCTATTTCTACAACTAAACCTTTGTTTAGTTCCAACATTTGCTCATCCATCGATAAGGCTTTAAAAATAACTAAACAGATATTTCTTCTTCTCTCCAATACTTCGTACTAGTCATGGTCATCTTGTGTGAATGCCTCATCATCCCATATCTCATGGTTGTATGGTCATGGGTAAGACACTTGATCAACATGCTTTAAAACTAAGCCTTTTGTGCCTACAAAACCATCTAATCCGAAACCTATTTTCTAGATGGCTAACTATGTCTTGTGTTGCATGCTTTGGATCCTTTATAAAATAATGCCCTACTCTAAAAACATATGGAATGAAAATTCTCGTTTTTTCTTCCTTTAGCAATGATGCATTAAACCCTTTAAGCACATTTTGATAAGAAACCTCTCCAACAACCCACCTATCTGATACATATTTAGGAAAAATATGGGGTGAGGCACTTGCACCATAAATTATGATGTATGTAAAGTCCTCCTTTAGGTACTAGTTATAAATATAGTTTATTGGTTTATTTGCATGATTAGGTAGTATTGCACACTCTTTGCGAAAAATAATAAAATATAATTGATCTAAAAAGAAATCATAAATAATCATATAATATTTCTTATAATCATTTTCCCATGACATTTGGAAATAAACATGCACGAGCACTTCTAAGTTGTTCCAACAAACATTTGGAATTACTAGGGTTTGAACCTGTGAGTATTGAAGGATCTACGCAGAATGGCGACATTTGTGCAACAAGAAATGAAGAAGCCGCAAAGCGGATGAAACAAGAGAAGTTACGTGAACGTAATATGTATTGCTGCTCTTTGTATTTTTGAAGAGGAACGGCTGCCACACGCCTTTGATATGATGCAACCCAATAACATACATTACCTTTATAAGCACTCAGGATGGGAGACATTCCAAACTACAGGCGTTGGATTAAGTTCCATGGTACAGCGGTGTTGGATTTTACGAGTGAATGAGCACATTTTTTTTATGTTATCACTTCATAATTTTTTGAAGTGGCATGTAAATTAATTATTCCACCAATTTAATAAAGCTATAAAGCTTTTCATAAAGAATATTAAAATATTGTTTTTATTTTATAAAGTTATAAAGTTTTACATAAAAAAATATTAAAATATTGTTTTATGAGGGTTATAGCTTTATGCAAGTTTCTTTACCAACTTTTGGAGTGACAAGTGGATTTAATATGTTTTTTTTTTTTAGAGATCAAAATTAAAAAAAGGAAATTCAAGGAGTTATAAAGTGCATACTTTTGCAATAGAGTTTAAAGAAGTTATATGGTGGTATTTTTTTTTAAAGGGGTTATAAGGGTGTTTAGTTTTTCATAAGGTGTTATAAGGACATTTATGTGCATTTAGGGGTTATAAGGTGTTCATTTAGGGGTTATAAGGTGTTCTTTTAAAAGTAAGGATTAAACATTTTGTCTTGTATCGCTTGAAATTGAATAAGGAGGTTTTAGGAGCTTTGTATGTGTGTCTTGCATTTGATGATTTTTATTGTTTTGTATGTGCATTTCACATCACATACAAAAGCACAAATTAAAGCAACAAATTTTCAAAGGCACTTTCAAGAACAAAAACAACAAGATACAATTTTTTGTGGTACAAGCAATCTATTCATCGAAGGAAAATTTCAATTGGCACAAATAACAAGATACTTTTGGGCATCAACATACAACAAATATCTTGCATTTGTAATAAGTCTATTGACTTCCTTGTCGAAGTAACTTTTCGGAGTTGTAAGCAAGCATTTTTTACTAATGTTTTTGTACAACCCGCCTGAAATATAATAAGGGGGTTCGACCAAAAGTTTTTCAGAATTTTTAAGTCTTACAAGTCTTGAATATTTTGCACACTTCATAATGGCAAGGATTGGAGAAATATTTACAATACTGCACACACTAATCAACTCAACTTTGGAATATACAATTGCAATAAACAAAATCACTCTCACTACAGTGCTTACTTGATTACAAGTAATGCACAAGAAGGTTGATATGTTCAAACTTCAAAACAAACTATTATCTGATGAATTAAGTCTCATTCGACACCAACAATGTAATTCCATACTTCTTCAGGAAAATCCATTGTTTCGATTACATATTGATGAACAAAGAGACATCAAGGTTGAAAATTACTTCAATGAAAACACTTTGTTGACTGATGATGAAACTTATAAAGATGAATATGAGTTGGATGAAGTCCATATGATAGAAAAATTTGCATATAAATTTGAGGAAGCAATTAGAATTTTTCGTCCATGGTAATAACTACAATTAAAATGGAATCGATATGGCTTAGGTTATGAAAAGGATGTTGAACCTTTTTCATATTCCTAATTATTGCAAGCGTGTTTGCTTTGTAAGTGGAGGTTTTTTGAATGATGATCAGAAGACAGAGCTTGAGGATATTGGTAAGGAACAGGTACAAGATATTGTTGATGACGATCATGATGTTGATGTTGATGTAGTTAAGGATGATCAAGATGCTAATGTATTTATTGAGGATGCTAATGATTCTACAAGTATTACATATGTGTATGATCATGATGATCAATTGGATAATGAATCCATACAGTGAAAATACTGTCACTGGTTTGGCCATGATGAGTCAAAGTGTTTTCATATTCACCCATACATTTTTTTGTGGGAAGACCAATCACCTTTCAATAATATGTTAGAAGAGCAAGAAAATTCAGCGGAAACTTATTCATTTTGAATGGTTAGGGAATTGACATTGGAGTTTGGAAGCCAATTTATTGGAGTGGTCTTCTTGACGTATTTATACACAGGTACAACCATACTTGATTGGAGATATTTCTACAATTGACGAACATGAATGTTTTTCAGGATTGGATGATATATAGTATGATCGGGGCCCAGTTGATGTACTCTTCTAAGTTGAAGATCGAGTTTTCAGACTCCGCCAGAAAATGATTTGATTACCCTTTTCCACTTTCAAAGGGGGTATATCTCATTATCTAGACTTCTCACTTTTCAATTGACAGGGGGGAAATTAGTGAGAAATCTCAGACTTCAAGTTTTGAAGTCTACCTTTGATTTGCATTTCATTCAGGACTTGTCTCTGTCCTGCATTCTAGGCTTGTGTCTATCAAGAATATGATTGTAATTGGGTGCATGGTCGGTTGTACCTGACACCCCTGAGTTTTTGGTCCAAGTTGTAAG
>CBVK0101020167.1:0-10172 GCA_900067695.1 Picea abies
TAACTACATGCATGTCATTCAAATGGACACCAGTTGAGATAACAGGTGAAAGGGACAGTTGGCTATCAGTTGTGAGTTGTTCACACATGCATTGGATATGCTTATGAGCATGTGCAAACGATTCATTCGATTCATTGTGAGAATTCATATTGCAGAGTTTGTGCAGAGGAGGCAAATTGTCTGGACACAGGAATTGGCACATGCATTTGCTAATTTGTGTATGACAGTGTGATACGATTGTATTGTACTGAGAGCTCTTGGATTAGAGATTTGTATGAGATTGTTTCATGATTCATGATATACATAATATATGATAGTGGGTTTTTAGTTTTACGCTTTCCCGGTAAAACTTATTGTGTTATGTGTTATTGATATTTCACTTTGTGCATTGTGGTTGAGATCGTGGTTTAAATTGCTTCCGCAATAATAGTAGAAGTGATTCTGTATTTAACAAGTTGTGGTAATTGTTAGATCAGGAGAATCGCAGGAATACATTAATTTGTATCGAAATTTCTACAAGGTCCCATTCCAACAAGAAGCATGAAAGCAGTGAAACTCTTCCCATTTCATAATCCCCCCTTGCCCCAACAATTTGCAACCACATTGTGAGTTTTGAGCCAAAATTCCTTATTCTAGCCTTTTTCCTCCATTACTAGCCTAATCCATTCCCTAGAGAGAGTTGAAGAGGAGAAAGACACGTGGAAGCAGTTGGAGCTTGGCGAAGAGGAGCCCAGGACCGGGTTTGAGAAGCAATTTTCGATCTCATTTTGTAAGTGACTTTGTGAAATTAATATACATAAGTAATTTTTCTGTCCCGCCATATGATGTGTTCAATCTTTATGTTTGATTTACATTTTGTTATGACATCTAATCCACTAATTCATATATATAATGCATGTTCGTAGTTTCTTTTTTATCTTTTGGTGAATGCAGGTCAACCTTGGGAAGAGATTTGTATTCAAGGAATAACCGAATGCAAAGGGATCGACACCGGACATGAATTTTAAGGTAAGACTACTAGATCCCTATACTTTGTACTTTATGCATGAATGTGGGATATTGTTGGGATAGTTGTTAAAAGTAGGAGACTTTAGACGGTCAACTCTGCGTGCACTTTAGAACCCTAGTGTAGTCCATAGGGAGGTTTTCTCACTATAGCAGAATTGGTGACCATACTGGGGATCCTCTAGGGGTTTTAGGGGATCTTTTGTTTTTAGGTGTCTTTAATTGGTTTATTTACTGTTTCTTGATTTTCTATAAGTTTTTGTGTTTTTAAGGGATTCTAGTTTTCCATACCAGTACTCCCTTCCTAGTATGCTTGACTGTTAGTTTTCTTTTTTAGAGAAGTTACAGAGGTGTACGCGGCTTGCAGTGGGTCTTCACGCGTACATATGTGTCCTACCTTTGGATAGCCCGTGTACATACGCAGGCTGCTGAAGTGTCAGTAGTGTGGCTGTGTCAGAAAATATTTTTCAAGAAGAGGCAGTCATCCTCTTCCCTGATTGGAGCCATTTTTCTCGGGGGTTTTCTTGATCTATTCTTGGTCTCTGTTTTTACAGTCTTTGGCCTAGGTTTGACATTAGTTATGTTTTTTCTTTATCAATATTTCTTGTGTTTTCTTTGTTAGGGTTTGAAACAAGTTTGTGAGTCTTTTCTGATTGTCTTGTTTGATATTATCAGTGACTCTCTGCGAGCCGAAGAAGACTAGAAGTCATTTTTTGGTCTCGTTTTGTTTTCATTTTTTCCCTGTTACTTTATTTAGAAGAAAAGAAAAAGAATTCATTTTCAAGTTTCTTATTTTGAATCATTTTAAAAAAATTTTAAAAAAAAACAAATATTTCATTCCTTTGTTTGGCAAGTAGTTAGGTTAGTTATATTTACTTGTCAGGAAGAAGCGTATTTTCTTAATTTCTTTACTGAATTCTTAAAAAACTAAGTAGCTCGTAGTCGAGCGAAATCTTGTTTTGAGTCTTTATTCTAAAAGATCTTAGAAAAAGTAGTTAAGAAAATTTGGTTAAAGAGTTTAAATTTACAAATCTTTATTTGTCAAAAGAAGTAGTTTTTGCTTTCGATTTCATTTAATGATCTTCTCTTTCGTCTCTTAAAAACAAACCAATGGTTTCACTTCCATTCCCTTGACTTAAAACAACCACTTAAAATTAACGATAAATTAAAATTTATTAGACTTTTGTTTGTAGGGTCCATCAACTAGTCTAGGCTAGAGCCTTGATTTAGGTTGGAGAGGAAACTCTTCAAGGCTATAAAACAAGCATAGGAGTCTGTGCTAGGGAGTGTCAAAATTTCCAGTAAACGTGGAAGTTATCTGGGACCCCCCTCTAACACAGGGGATAAACACAAGGTCGTGTGTGGAAAGGTAGCAAAGATAACCCCTCCAAAGTCAGACCAAGCATAGTGGGGAACGCATATAGAGGGATTATCTTGGGATTCTGTTGATCGATTTTCCACGAAACTTCATGGGTCTCGAATTCATTCGAGGTCATCAGTCATCTTCCAGAACAATTTCTTTCGATACCCTTGATAGGTTTCGGGCTTGATACCCTGCTCATTGTAGTCCACCCGACTGTCGACTATACCTGCCTGGTGACTGTTCGCACACTGACAACCTAGTTGCCATTTATTTTAGTGACTTACACAGGTGATTGCGAGGGTATACCATGGTACCTAGGGCAGACATCGGGCCATGCTTTGTAGAGTATACCTGGAGGGTGCTTCCATATTCAAGTTGCACTTGCACCGATAAGTTTCTCTAGTGTTGGATGGTGTAACTGTTCTTCCAACTAGTTAGTGGTTTTATTGCTTTGTCTCATAGGAACTTTGCTAGTGTGTGCTGGTTTTTAGCGTTAGTAAAAGCCCTAGTGTGTCATTGATTTTCTCACACTGTGGAAGATCAAGAGCTCTGACGGTCGCGAAGGCTTTTGGGTCTCTCGCCAGTTGAAGTGGAGCCACCATCGCCAGCGCTAAGGTGAAGACTTGACCAACAAGGGTCATTTGAGGTGACCAGGAAACAAGAAACTATACCCAAGCCATCCCCAAGAGGAAAACTTTTGAATCCGAAGGAACCAATCATCTCTGACCTTGGAGCGGAAGCTCTTGTACCATATAACCCTCTGATCACTGACCTATCAACGCCTATCGTTGTTCTAGTTGCCCCTCCGTGGATAACACATCATGAATGTCAGATAGATTTGTAAGTAGCGATGGAAGAAAATGCTGCTACTTCGTTTGGGAGTCCTCATACTCCCTCAACGGATGTCACCACAGGGGGCATTTCACCTCCTAAATCACCCTCACAGGTCCAAACCACTATGGTCTCGACTGCCTCTACCTTGAGTAGTGGTCTGATTCTATCTATGGCGGAAATCATTGCTTCGTTTACCCTGAGTGTGACGGGCCCTCTGTTTTCATACGGGATGCCCGACTTTCACATGAAATCGGTCCTATCCTACTCCACCCTATAGACCATGGGTTTGGGGGCATGGAGCTCAAATTCTCCTCAGCAAGGGTCCATGGGGGGCACCTTAGCCCCTTATAATTATTTCCCTTACGGTGGGGGTCATATACCTCTGTCGTCTCCCTTGCTCGGCGATGTTCCTCACCAACCCGTCTAGCCAACCTTGAACTACAACCTGTTGGGAGAAAGTAGTCAAGGACCTTATTCCAACACCACGTAGGTGGGTTCTTTGTCATTGTCTTTGGTCGGTGCGTTTGGTAACAACGCATTCTTGTCGGCTGCCGCCTCGACCGGGGGTAACCCTGGTTTCAGATCAAAAAATCCTACACAGGGGGAAAACACTTCTCAAGGACCTTGGAATCTGTGGTAGGGATCAATTCCCTCGTCAGGGATGCCGACTGGGGGCAACCCCGTCCATGGCCAATGGAACCTTGGTAAAGGCTCAACACCTATGCCCGTCAGATCGACAGAGGGAAACCCTTTCTAGAACCTTTGGAATGCAACGTCTAGAGAAATCCCTTCCTAGCCCTCAACTTCCTACTACGAGAGTCGGTGGATGACGTCTCAACAAGCGCAGTATCCATACGCTGGCCACGACCATGGTTTTTTCCATAACCCTGGTCAACAACCTAAATTTTCCTGGCAACCTGGTGCCAGCCAAAATCCAGGCTCCTTTCCTCCTGTACATACTCAACAACCTAAGATACCTTTTCTGGCAACATTTCATTTGCCAGACTTGTCAAGATTATTAAATGACCCAATATGTCATGATCCACATTGGCCTCCCATGCCAACCAAGTTTCCCTCAGACATTTCGAAGTTCGAAGGTAAGCCTAATGAAGATCTAGGAGATCATGTGACTACCTTTCACCTATGGTGCTCATCTAACTCATTAAAATATGATTTTGTCCAGTTGCGGTTGTTTCAATGCACTCTTATTGGGAGTGTCGTGAAATGGTACATCGAGATCGACTGCTCAAGATACTCTACTTTTGGAGAATTGGCAATGGTTTTTTTAAACCATTTTCAATTACCTATGAGATATGATGTTGAAACCGAATTGCTGGCCAACATTGAGAAAATGAAGGTTGACCATATCTCCGATCACATCCGAGAATGGTGGTGTAGGAAGAGTTTGATAAAAGTATTAGTCCCACCGGCTTTCTTGTTGGAGTAGTTCATTAAGTCTTTGGTACCTCATCTATCCAAGGACGTCGGGAGTGTTTTTCGAGGAAGAGGTGATACTGAGAGCTCAACAGCTTGAACTAATATACTCTCATTCTGGATTAATTTACGAAATTTTTCTAGTTGCACCGCTGTCTATTATTGACAAGACCAGACATAAGTCTGGACCACATGCCGATGGTATTTTTGGTTCATCAAAAACCAAGCCCGTTGATCAACTGTCAAATCAATTGCAGCAATTGTCGATACAAGAGACAGCGTCCAGCCAGACCCCTGGTTCGATTGCTCCCCTTACTCAAAAGTCAGATGTACATAGTGTGCAATCGACGAACTCGAAGGCCACCCAATAGCCTAGCAGAAATAAGAAATGAAAAAATAAGGGTAAGGGGGATAAGAAACCCACCAACAATGCTAGCAGGGGAAACACAAAAAATAAGAAGTCGAATTATCCATGTAACCTTTGCATGGAAGACCATTTGACTCACTTGTGCCCTCGGCTAGGGGAGGCCCAAAATGTTTTGGTGCAGTAACAGCCTGTTGTGTTAACGAACCCATTTCCCCATGGGAAAAATTTAACTCAAGCCTCTTCAAACGCGGATGGGGGTAGTCAGGGACCCCCTTCGTCATATAGTAACCCCTCAACCTCAAATGTTTATATATTGAAAGGTGATTCTCATATAGCAACAAGGTCACACGATTACGAAATGCTAAGCATTTATGAGAAGGGTAAAGAATCTGAAAACCCATCTCTTCCTCTCCAGATCGAGAATACGTTGGGAGAAACAATGACACGCATCCCGAAAGGTGTGTTAAAAAAAGCTTCCCACAATCCAAACATGAGGGCCACCCAAAACTACTCTGTGGTGCAGGATTTGTCACAAACCCCTCGTACAATGTCTGGTTGGGAGGTCCTCCAGAGCTGCCCTTCCCAGAGAAACGCTCTTTTAACTGCCTTAGGATCTTCTAAGACCTATAATCCGGGAACAATCATGCTTGATATAACCGACTTAAAACCTCATCTCCCCTACCATGTGGTGTTTCAGATAGTAGTGTCTTATACCACGAAAACATTTACATGGAACATTTTCCGCACAGTGGTTAATGAGGGTGCCTCGACATGCATGATGTCATTGGCCTATTGGAAGGCCATTGGCCAACCCGTTTTGTCTTCGTCACCTACTCTTCTCACCGCGTTCGATGGTCGTTCGTTCTGACCACTTGGAATCATCCCTTATTTCCCCATGCAGTTAGGAGGGAAGACCGTGTGCATCGAGGTTGAAGTGGTCAATGCACCTCTCGACTACAATCTCTTGTTAATAAGGAGTTGGACCTATGCTATGCATGCAGTGGTGGCTACAGTTTTTTGGGTCTTGTTGTTTCCACATGAGGGTTAGATCGTGTCCATTGATCAGTTATCCTTCTCCCATCCTGACCCTTCATTAGGGGCGTCGACAGTCCCGATGATTGATAACCCTCATCCTGACATCGTAAATGTAGGGGTTGGTTTGTGCCCACCTTTGATGGGTACTTTCGATTACCCGCCTCCAACCGATGATGTCAAGTATATATCGATTGTCCCTGACGAGCGTAGGGCCAAAAAATTTCAAGTGTCATCATTTCATACGACTTAATTTAATGATTTGTGGACTCTTCCTTCCCCATTAGCCATGATGGAAGGGACATGGCATCATGGCATGACCATGCCCTTGTCCATGGCATAAGTTGCGTACTCTATAGTCCAGCAAGCTTCTGCTAACCTCGATCTGAATCCCGCATAGGAGTTAGATCCGGTTCTCGAGCCTATTTGGGATCAAGGTTCCCTCGTCGATACTAATTCTTTAGACTTAGTATTTCCTTCATACAAGGTGATTATTGAGGCAATGACTGGTTCGGAAAGACCCTGGGATGATCTCCATCACAGATCTTATTTTCTCCCAGAGTTAAGAAGAATTGAGGTAGGTGAATTCACGTTGACTATGACTGGAGATAGGTCTTGTCCTATAAATCCTTTGGCTACGCACACAGTTTACACCAAGGGTAATATGGAAATCATCACTAAAATGATACCTATTGACATATCCAGAACCCTTAGCGTCATGGAGAATGTATTTGTCGGAGAGGATTTCTCCCTCGAGGAGATCTGAATCTACATGGATTTATTTAAAGAATTTTGCGATGTTTTTGCCTAGTCTTATGAGGAAATTCCAGACATTGATCTAAGAATTGTTGAACATGAAATCGCGACATATCCTGATGCTAAGCCAGTCCAACAGAAGCTTCATCCGGTTAATCCTAAGAAAGAAGTTGATATTAAGGCTGAAGTAGAGAAACTACTTAAAGTTGGTTTCATCTACCCCATTCAACTGACTCAATGGGTGTCAAATCCTGTTCTGGTCAACAAAAAGAGGGTACGATTCACATATGTACGAAATTTCGTGATTTGAACAAGGCATTTCCAAAGGATAATTTCCCCACCCCATTTATTGACCAGATCGTCAATGAATGTGCAGGTTGTGAGGTCTTTTCTTTCATGGATGGTTTTTCAGGATACAATCATTTACAGATCAAACTTGAAGACCAACATAAAACAACTTCTATCTGTCCATGGGGTACATTTTCTTATCGGAAGATGCCTTTTGGCCTAAATAATGATGGAGCCACTTTTCAGAGGGCCATGTCTTTTTCTTTCCACGATATCAAACATATAGTCGAGGCTTATCTCGATGATTTAGCATCATGATCTCGTAAGAGAGATGATCATCCCTATACACCTCCAACTTATCTTTGAGTGATGTCGCGGATTCACTTGAATCCAAACAAATGTAGTTTCTGCGTGACGTCGGGTCATCTGTTAGGTTTCATAGTTTTGAAAAAATGGATCATGGTCGATCCTCTAAAGGTTGAGGTGATAGTTCAGTTGCCTCCCCCGTGCACAGTCCCTCATCTTCAGAGTTTACAGGGAAAAGCAAAATTTTTACGGCGTTTCATCGCAAACTATGCCGAGATCACAAAAGGGTTTATGCGTTTACTGAAGAAGGACGGTCCTTTCCATTGGGATGAATTCGCTCAATGCTCTTTGGAAGCATTGAAATGCGCCCTCACGTATGTCCCTCTGCTTCAATTACCCAATTATAATAAAGATTTATTATTGTACTTGGCAACTGCAGAGTCGACCATCGGTATGGTCTTGGTTCAAGAGGATGATTTTCTTGAAGAGCACGTGATTTACTACTTGAGTCGAGCCCTGATTGGACCAGAAATCAACTACTCCCATGTTAAAAAAATTGAGTTGGAAGCAGTTCATGCTGTCCAACGGTTTCGTCATTACATCCTATTTCCCAAGACCACCATCATCGTCATTGTGAATCTGTTCCAATACGTGTTGACACAACGTGTAATCGACGGAAATATCAGTAGATGGATAGTTATCCTCTAGGAATTTGACTTAGAATTTGTTTCGGTGAAATCCAAAAAGTCATTGGTATTTGCGAAACTCATCTTGGAACTTCTGATTGAGTCAGGTGATGTTATACCCAAAGAGTCGCCTATTAAAGGATATATGTTTTTGATCACATATTCATACACTTGTTATGGAGATATAATAATATATATCCAGACTTTGAAGTGCCCCACCTCTTCTTCTTGTGATGAGTGTCGACGTATATGTCATCAGGAAAAAAACTATCTTATTCTCGAAGACACTCTATATTGTTGAGGTATAGATTGCATCCTTCGTCGATGTCTCACTCATGAAGAAGCAGAACTCGTGCTTAACGATTGCCACACTGGAGAATGTGATGGTCATTTATCTGGGTTGGAAACATCGCAAAAGATTCTATGAGTAGGTTACTTTTGGCCGATGTTGATCAAAGATTGCATTGAATCAGTCAAGAAATGCCACCCCTGTCAAATCTTCTCTCGGAATATGAGAGCACACCCCGCTCCTATGATTCTCGTCATTATAGTTGGCCCCTTCACCAAGTGGGGGATTTATTACACTACATTCCACCCCCCTTCATCTAGGGGGCATCGTTATATCATCATAGCAGTAGACTACTTCACAAATTGGGTCGAAGCTATGCCAACGTTCAAGGATGATGGAGAAACAACAACTCTCTCTTTGTTTAACTAGATAATAGCAAGGTTCGACATCCAGAAGAAGATTGTCACTGACCATGGCAGTCACTTTCAAAATAAAATGATGTTTGAGTTAACATCAAAGATTGGGATGAGGCAAGAACATTCATCACCTTACTACCCACAAGTGAATGGTCAAGTGGAAGCCATGAATAAGTCTCTCAAGACCATTCTACAACAAATGATCAATTCGGCCAAGTCTAATTGGAATTTGTTGTTGTAATCAACATTGTGGGACTACCGAATGTCTGTAAAGACTTCCACCAGTTTCTCACCTTTTCGACTCGTTTATAGGATGGAAGCAGTCTTGCCTATAGAATGCCAGATCCCATCTCTTAAGTTGGTAGTATAGTTATTGCCAAACACTTCACCGCTTGAGGAACTCTTATTATATATCGAGAAGCTTGATGAGAAATGTCGTGATGCAGCCTTGGCTAATGAGGCTCACAAGAAAAAATTCAAGTGTCAGTATGATCGGTCCATTCATCCTCAAATTTTCTCCAAAGGCGACCTTGTCCTAGTCTACAACCAAGATAAGGATCCCGTGGGGGTAGGCAAGTTCAAACCCATGTGGTTCAAACCTTTCATTGTGAAGGATGTATTAAAGAAGGGTGCTTATCATCTGGTTGACTTTGAAGGGAAATCTTTGGAAAAGCCCAGAAATGGACTCTACCTCAAGAAGTATTACTTGTAGGTGGGTCTCCTTGGGTGACTTCTTGTACATTTGTATAGTTCTTATATAGTTTAGTTTTTTGTCTTTTGGTTTTATGGACATGTAGTTTTTGATGTCATCTTTTTTACTATGGAAGATGTCAAGTGAATCAGAGGTGTTCATCTGGTTTTCAGATGACACTATCCAACACACTTAGAGGCTTGCTTCCGTAGCTTGGGTGATCTTCACACCTCAGGGCCAATTGCTATCATCTGGAGGTATATGTTTAGGTGACGCCACAAATAATGTCGCCAAATACAGTGCAGTGATAGAGTTTCTTCATGATGCATTGTTGCATGGCATCTCTCATCTCCGGGTCTACTTAGACGCACAGCTGGTTGTGTCCTAGTTAAATGTGGTTTATCGTGTTTATGATCCTACTCTACACCAATGATTCCTTAGGGTACATCTCTTAGAATGAAGATTTGATTACATTACGTATATCCATGTTCCTAGGATATTGAATCAAATCACAGATACTCTAGTTAATCATGTATTAGATTGGCATATTGCACACACGTAAGAAAAAGAACACACATACACATGCAAATAAATTTGTAAATAAATGTAACCCATAAGACATAAAAGATGCAAACACACACACACACACACACACACACACACACACACACACACACACACACACACACACACATATATATATAT
>CBVK0101020168.1:0-10172 GCA_900067695.1 Picea abies
TTTCATATATCTTCCTGTAAGAATCCCAATGAAGCTTGGACCATATTGGAAAGGATCTTTGGAAAATAGGATGAGATGAGGGGACACATGCTGGAGGTGGAGCTGCTCACATTGGATCTAAAAAGCTTTGAGAATATCCAATATTTCTTTAGAAAATTCAAGGATTTACTGTTGCAACTCAAAGATGTCACAATCCAAGACCTGGACTTGATCCAGGTGTATATTGGTGGCCACCCGCCTATTCCACTTGGACCCCCACCATGGTTTCTTTCATTTTTTCAATTTCCTTAACTATAGCACAATTTACTATTTTTGGCAGTTTTTTGAGTCCTAAACTTCTGGAGTCGTTTTGAGGCCCTAAACGACATTTTTTGGGAATCAAGGTCCGACTAAAATGAGTCTGTTTCAGACCTTGATATTCGTTGTCAACAGTTGTATTCCTTGAATAGATATTTCTAACGATGTATCTTATGCGTCGAATGGAGATAGTATGCCAAAGTTACAACCCCGGGAAATTGATGTACCAATTTACCCCGACGGGGCCCATATTCTGACGTTTCATCTCCTAGGGTTAGGTTTTTGGATGTTCAGGGTTTTCCATTGTTTCTCAATAATGTATAGGCCTTTGAGCCTCACTATAACACAGATTTCAGAGGCCTGTAGTTGCCACATCTCTTCTCAGAGATAAGCTACTAGCGCCCTAGTTAGTTTATTTCCATTCCGTCTGTAAACACATTTCAGTTCTTTGATATTAATGAAATGAAGTGTTATTTCCACTGCATCCTTGTATTTATGGTTATTTGTGTATTCTTTTGCGTTCCTACATAAATTTGGATCAGTGGTATTAGAGCGGTCTTCTCTTTCTCGATCCTTCTTTGCATGTCCCCAACGAGGTCGAGGTATAAGGAGTTAGGGCTCGATATGGTTGAACCTTTGCAAGATCAGCCTTGCAAACCCCGACGACTGCCCATGGGGGATGACAAGAAAGACGAGGGAGCAGGAGATCCTGTCAAAATATTGCTCGAGGAAGCACTTGAAAAACAAAGGAACATGATGATGGATAACTTCACCCAAATCCTTCAACGACTGCCCACTGGTGGCACATCTGCATCCAACAACCACTCTAGAGGCGCAACCCCTTTTAAGGTACAAGTAAAATTTGACATTCCCATATTTGATGGTCGAATAGATGCAAATTCCGTAGATAGATGGTTGAATCTATTAGAAGGATATTTCTCGGTTCATGAGTTTTCCGACTGGGAGAAGATTGTTTTTTCACTTCTCAAAGTCGCCCTTTATGTCAAGGACTGGTGGGAAACCTACTGTGAAAAAAAGGACGAGGAAGAACCCTCTCTATTCTCAGTCGTACCCACTTTGAATTATTTCCAAGATGCCATCAAGGAACAATATTATCCCATGGGGAGCTATGAGGACCAATACATACAATGGACTACGTTGCGACAACAAAGGGATCAAGATGTGCATGAGCTGACGAATCTATTCCATACCCTGTGCACAAAGTTGGGTATCAAATATTCAAAGAAATATTTGGTGTTGAAGTACCACAGTTGTCTACACAGATACATTCGGGAGGAAATGGAGTTCCTCGACAACTCCTTGCTTGGTATGACATATCGGTATGCTGCCAAGATTGAGCAGAAATTCAAACAGAAGAAGCGAGACTTTGGATTTGCAAATCAAAAGCAAGCGAAAGGTGCTCCCAAACCGCAGAACAAAGGACAAAGCCAAGGCATGGTGACTCAAGACAACCTACCAAATACGCAAGCAAAGAAAAACATCGCGAAGCCGAAGAAGGACATAGGAAAGTGGTCTGAGTTCCATAAGAGCTCCACTCACAACACAAGTGAATGTTGGGCCAAGCAGTCACTGGTGGTCAAGATGAAGGCTTCTGAATAAGATGCATGCTCTGACATTGAATTAGAACCCGAGAAGGGGAATGATAGAGGGAAGTAGATTATCGATGCGGATCCCAACGCCATCGTTTCCACCATGAAGATCCAAAAGGAATAACTAGAAGATCCAGAGGAGGAGGATCATCTCTTCCACTCCCAGATGTGGGTAAAGGGTTCCCCGCTACAGTTCATTGTCGACAGTGGGAGCCAAAAGAACCTCATTTTAGCAGAGGTCGTGAAGTGGTTTGTCTTGTCGACCACATCACACCCACATCCATACACCATTGGGTGGCTTCACCAAGGATGGGATCTCCGCGTCAGCCAATAATGTCACCTTCCCTACAACATCAAGCCCTTCACCAATGAGGTATTATGTGACATTGCTCCTCTTGATGTTTGTGATGTATTATTAAGCCAACCATACTTGTGGAAGTGACATGTTGTGTATGAGGCCCGACCTAACATTGTTATTTTTCATTTGAGAAATAATTTGTACAGGATACCAGAGGTACCACCGCCTACTACTATCTCTTTGGTTAATGCAAAACAATGCAGTAAGCTCATTTCCAAAACAAGGAATTTTTTTTTCCTGATGATCCGCCCTCAGGTAAAGAAGAAGACTATGACCATGACCTCTAGATAAGGCTCCTCTGCATGACAACAACAAATGGACAAGGTCATGGAAGAGTACTGAGAGATCTTCACCTCACTTGCAGGGGTGCCTCTTCACTGTCAGATCAAGCACCCCATCGATCTGACCCCAGGTGCACCACTTCCCAATGGACTGACCTATTGACGCTATGTTCTAGAGAATGATGAAGTCAAGAGGAAGATTCAGGAACTGCTACAGAAAGGTCACATACGACCAATTTCATCTCCTTGTGGGAGCCCGATCGTGTTGATGTAGAAGAAGGATGGGACTTGGAGACTCTATATTGACTATTGGGCACTAAACAAGATCACTGTCCAGAATAGGTACTCGATCCCACGGATTGATGACCTTCTAGACCAAATCAAAGGGGAAAAATATTTCATCAAGATCGACTTGAAGTCTGGGTATCACCAGGTACCAATCGAACCATCCGATGTGTGGAAGACTTCCTTCAAAGCCAAGGAGGGCCTTTTCGAATGGCTAGTCATGCCTTTCAGGTTGACAAATGCTCCCACAACCTTCATGAGGCTGATGGAAGACATCTTGCAGCCATTCACCAACTCATTTGTAGTAGTGTACTTGGATGACATCCTGATCTTCAACCAGACTTGGGAAGAGCACCTCCACCACGTCCGAAAGGTCCTCCAAACACTACAGAAACACAAGTTGTGTGCCAATTTTGAGAAGTGCACTTTTAGCATGACCCAGGTTCAGTATCTAGGATACATTATTGATGAGCGTGGGGTGCATGTGGATCCAACCAAGATCCAAGTCATTCGGGATTGGCCAACCCCAACCACTCTAACAGAGCTTCACAACTTTCTAGGTCTTGCTAATTTCTACCGCAGGTTCGTGTTGGGATTCTCTCATATCACTTGGCCCTTGAGTCAAGTCACCAAGGGAGGAACGGAAGAAAAATTCTTTTGGTCGAAATCTCAACAGAAGGCATTCATAGAATTGAAACATCACCTCTGTTGTGCCCCAGTGCTCACATTACCAGACTTGCAACAACCATTTGAGATCGAGACAAATGCCTCTGACTGTGCTATTGGGGCAGTTCTTACTCAATAGAGGCATCCAATGGAATATCACAGTGAGACACAATCTCAAAGTAACCCACTTATGACAAAGGGATGTATTCCATTGTGCAGGCTTTCCGACAATGGAATCATTGCATTTTGGGGAAGGAAATTATCATCCACACAGACCACCGACCCCTGCAATTCATACAGACACAAGGGAAGTTGCAGAACGATCACCATCAGAAGTGGTCCACATATCTACAACAATTTCATTTGAACATCAAGTACAAGAAGGGCAACACCAATGATGTTGTAGAATGCCTTAGCCGACCACCGATCATGGAGATAACCACCGTGCTCAACTCTTGTGAGAATGAGACTTCTGATTGGTCACTTCTCTACAAGAGAGATCCATAATTCAGCCACACATACAAGACTCTCTTGGAGGGTAACTGAGTTCCAAATTTTCACCTCCAGGATGCACTACTATGTCACCTGTGACACCTTTGTGTTCCTTCAAGCGAGCTTGCCAAGATGATTTGGGAAGCGCACTATAGTCGGGTTGCTGGGTATTTCGGGGTTGAGAAAACAATAGAAGTACTGCAGAAGTATTTCTATTGGCTAAACCTTCGACAAGATGTTGGGAAGTACATCAGATCCTGCACTGCCTGTGCCATTTCCAAACCGACCATCAAGAAGCAAGGCCTCTATTCTCTGCTACCTACCCCTAGTCAACCTTGGGAATCCATCTCCATGGATTACATGTCAGGCCTTCCTTCTACTAATCATGGCAACGACTGTGTTTTCCTAGTTGTCGACATATTCTTGAAGATGGCCATTATGGAGGCCTGCAAGAAGAATATGACAATAGAATCCACTATGAAACTCTTCTTTGAATGAGTGTGGGTACGCTTTGGGATCCCACAGTCTATCATCTCAGATTGGGATAACAGGTTCCTCAGTACATTTTGGTCTAGCCTTTGGTCAATGTTGGACACCAAGATCATCAAGTCCACAACTTTCCATCCCAAAATTGATGGCTAGACATAGGTCGTCAACAAGATGATTGTACACATTTTGCGCAAGTACAACTCAAAGCATCCACGCACATGGGATGATAGCCTCCCCTATATACAACATAGCTATAATTGGGCCCTCCACGGCTCAACCAAACACAACCCATTCCAGGTGGCTTGGGATTCCAACCACTATGTCCCATTGAGATAGCCATGCCATTTGCAGCTACTTAGGCTGATTCGACTCATGTCTAGTCTAAAGTTTCCAAGGTGAACAACTTCATTGAGCACATTCAACACATTCTCGAATAGGTTCATGACATATTGGACTGAGCCAATTCTAATTACAAGTAGCGACATGATCAGCATCGGGTGCAACACAATTTCCAGGTGGGCGACAAAGTGTGGCTACATTTGCAGAAGGAGCGCCTCATTGGACCCCACCGCAAGATTCGCCCGCTCCGATGTGGGCCATACACCATCACCAAGGTTGTAGGGGACAATTCCTTCGAGCTCAGTATTCCACCATTCCTTGGTCTGCACCCAATGTTTATTGTGGGCCGCCTTCGGCCCTACTTTCCACCTCTCCTGAACACATCCGACATGGAAGAACAACTCACACCAACAAAGTTAAACACAGACTGCATGGAACAAGCCACAACTGATCGGATTATGGACACACAGATCAAGAACACCCGCCAACAAAGGATCTAGCTATATCAAGTTGTCAAAGCAGGCCAACTCCTTCATCATGGCAAATGGCTCACCAGGGACCAAGTTCAACATAAGTTTCCTCATCTCATGGAGGAACTCAACGCAATGGGGACCATTGCTTCCTAAGGGAGGAATGATCCAGGTGGATATTGGTGGCCACCCGCCTATTCCACTTGGACCCCCACCATGGTTTCTTTCAATTTTTCAGTTTCCTTAATTGTAGCACAATTTACTATTTTTGGCAGTTTTTCAGGTCTTGAACTTTCGGAGCCGTTTTGAGGCCCTAAACGACGTTTTTTGGGCATCAAGGTCCGACAAATATGAGTCCGTTATGAACCTTGATATTCGTTGTCAGCAGTGGTATTCTTCGGATAGGTATTTCTAACGATGTATCATATGCGTCAAATTGAGATAGTATGCCAAGTTACGACCCTAGGAAATTGATGTACCAATTTACCCCGACGAGGCCCATATTCTAGCGTTTCATCTCCTAGGGTTAGGTTTTTGGATGTTCATGGTTTTCCATTGTTTCTCAATAATGTATAAGCCTTCAAGCCTCATTATAACACAGACTTCAGAGGCCTGTAGCTGCCACATCTCTTCTCAGAGATAAGATACCAATGCCCTAACTAGTTTATTACCATTCTGTCTGTAAACAAATTTAAGTTCTTTGATATTAATGAAATGAAGTGTTATTTCTGCTTCATCCTTGTATTTATGGTTATTTGTGTATTCTGTTGAGTTCCTACATAAATTCGGATCATGCCTCCTCCTCACAACTAATCAAGGCCCACCCAACGAACTCACCTGAGCGCTCTGCTCCCATGCCACCACCCCTCGCCTGCCCACAACCACCCTCAATCCCGGCTCCTCTGGAAGACACTCCAACCCACTTGGAAGAACCACTGAGTCAACAACACTCTTGCTCAGACTGTGCTTCATGTGCAATATTTTGAGATTCAATGACGATATTGCATGATTTGGTGTTTGCAGTCCGCAAGGATATGGACGACCTACGCTTCCGGTTTGAAGTTTTTGATAAGCGAGGGGAGAAAATTATCCACATGCTCTCCACTTTGCTCGGCCCTTGACACTCCCCAGAATAGGCCTCCAGTGCATCGGAGGCCTCAACGACGTTCATGGCTCTGGCTATCCAAGCACCAACAATGGACAACGTGGAAAAAAGTGAGAGATCGAATGCATGGGCACCATCATATGCACAGGTGTCAGACTGCATGGTTATTTTTGTCAATCCTTTACGTTTCTACAAATGTCCTCTTGGGCCAAATGCGACATCTAGAACAATGTTTTCTTTTTGCTTGTCAAAAGTCAGTCTTAGATTTTCTAGAAGGCCAAACAGGTCTAGACGAATTGGTTTCCCCACGGGACAATTCTGTTCAAGTTGTTTAAATTATGGTATTTTCAGTTTTTAGAAATAAGCTGAATTGTTTTCCCTTAGGGACAATTCAACACTCACAGTTCTTTGACAATCATAACACTACTGTAATTTTTTTATCCTGAAAGATAATATATAAACACTTATTTACAAAATAAATAAATAAATAAAATGTTGTATAAGTTGTTATAAAATCCTTTAAACATCAACCCATTTTTATTTTTTTAATCTCTTTCTTTTTGAATCTTCAAATATATCTATAAACATATTGCTGATTAATCTGCAGCCTTTATTATAATATAATATTTCAATTTTAATTAAAAAATTAAAATAAAAAATAATTTATAAATAAATAACTTTATATGGAAAAAAAATGTGTAAATAACAGCACACAACAATCATTGTAAGAAAAAGACAAATACCTTTAAAAGATGTTAATAAACGAGTAAGAAAAATATTATCTCGTCATTTTAAAAACTTTTATTTCCCAATCAACTTTTAAACTGATATCATTTTTAATTTAAATAATATATCACAAACTTCATATCTCAAGAATATTGTTAAAATAATTTTTTATACAAACTCACATAAAATAAAATAAAAACTATAGTTGTTTGATGGAGAAAGAAATAATATCTTTCAATGAAATTTTTATATATCACATTTATTAATTAGTTTTTTTAATTTGAAAAAATACATAAAAATAACGATTGCAAATCAAAGGAACCCACAAGATACACAAATGCAGGGGTGAAAAATATTATTTTATTATAAAGATATAAAGAATTATTTAATTTATAGAATTCATATAATTGATTATTATTGTTTTTTTTAACGAAATGTTATTCACTTAAGGGGTTAGTATTTCAAATGTTGGTTAAGAAATTATAACTTAGAGGCATTTAAGTCATCAAAATTATTTGGGTTCTTCCTTAATATAGTTGGATTTTTTGGTTGTTTGAGTGCCGCTCCAACCCTTAACATGGTGGATCACACTCAACTAAACACATCGTAAAGGTATTGAACTCGAGTTGCCTAGAAAAGGAAACCCATACCTTAACTGGTTGAGCTAACAGAAATTGACTTCAAATTGAAGGACATGGAAATGAGTTTTGATGCACTTATGTGTGTATAGATCACAATATCATTTAATATCTTTAGGTGCAACCACATGTTCGACCTTCTCCAATGATTAAAACCTCCTAACTTTGCACTATTAAATTTGACACCTTTAAACAATTACTTATTTTAAAATATGAATTGAATATTATTATTTTATATAGTGAAAATAATTAATGATAATTACTTTCCTTATTAATCCATAAATAAATTATAATAAATTTTATTATTATATTAAAAATTTTAAAAATCAAATTTAAGTTACGAATTAATTGTAATAAATTATTATTACTTGAGTCGTAGTATACTAATTGAAACAAACCTTACCATGTTGACCCACGTTTAAAGTCAATTTTACAATACCCGTGACTTCAACGCACATATTAGAGTGCCCCCTCGCGCAGAGAGAAGGTATAGAGTTGGTCCCACGCGGCAAATTATTGTATGGAAAGAAGACGATGTCGAAAGTTCCAAAAATAAATATGATATTTTTCAAACTTCGAGTAGAAAATTGCTCCTTGTGGTTCTCAAAATTACAATCAAAACATGTATTTTGTCCTTCCTCCAACATGGAAAAAATATTATTGCATTGTATTTTTCAAACTTGTGGTGTCTTTTTGACAAATAGATATTTTTGTATTATGGTCGGAACAAAAGCTTTTCCAGAACATCATTACATTTGGAAAGAAAACAATGTCGAAAGTTCCAAAAATAAATATGATATTTTTCAAATTTGTGGTGTCTTTTTGATAAATATATATTTTTGCATTATGGTCAGAGCACTGTTAGTTTATGACTTACTTTTATCAATCACTAAGTTTAAATTGTCACCTATACTTGTATTATTTATTTATGATATTAGTAATATATCCTCAAGTGATGACTAATGATTTAGTTAAGATTGCCTAGCCTAGTCATCATGCATGATTTTAGGATCTAGAGCAAATCTCTCTATGAGGTGGCATCACCCATTGTACTATAAATATGTAACATTGGAGTGAATACATTTGGGTGTTGGCTAGTGAGCCTTTTCCGCCATCTTGTTCTTCTTGTCTATATTTTATCAATTGGTATCAAAGCCATGGTGAAGAAATGGTGATAATATTAGAGTTCATTGAGTTTTAAAAGGCTTGTTAATTTCTCATGGTAGTAATCCATAGAAGGTGAGAGATGAGAGTACTTTTCTTTGATAGTGATCCAAGCCAATGATGAAGTAATGGTGAATTACTCCATGGTAGTAATCCATGAGAGAAGTGAAGCAGCGTACACCAACCAAATTGCAGATCTACATAGGTTTGGACATGACGACAAATGGTAATTTATCATGAAAAGATTTGGTAACTCACATTTGCAATTTATATTGAAAATTATAAGCATTGTTGCATATGTTTTCATGAGATCTGTATTAAGATCTTGTAATCTGATTTATTCTCCTTAAGTTAGCCTAGATCTATATCTAGAAAACTACACACATTTGGAGATTGAAAGAGTGAATAATCTTGTTAGTAGACATCAATAGAGGTAGAAAAAGAATCTCACTGACGCAGAACGTAATGGTCATCATTGTTCATTATGAAATGACATGCATATATCAAGAAGTTCGTGGATTTTGGTAAATAATAATAATAATAATAAATGACGGGCTTATTATTTGCCTTGTTTTATTTGCGTGGAATTTCTGACGACAAAGACATGCTATCATGATAAATGCCATTGGGGTTTTGAGCTTTTTGTGTTGACGCAACAACCATAAGAGATAAAGTTAGTGAATGCACCCCCCTCATGGATCTGCAAACACCTTTGTCCCTCAACGAATCGGTGGCTGTCCAAAATGAAATTTGAAATCATAAAAAGGTTGTGATCTGTGTTGGAAGAGGTTTGCGTTTGTTGTAGATATTGTTGTTTCTGGAAATTTCTTTGAGAAAACGTTTCCACCATTTGATGACCATTGTAATCAACATAGATCTGGAAATACAACACTCATTTGGAAATTCGTCCATAAGATCTACCAACAAATATCGATCCATAACAGTCTGCCCCCATCTTCTATTTGTGTAATGTGCAATTTTGTCCAGTCTGGAAGCACTGATGGGATCTGATCTCCTAGAGGCATCCAAAGAATAGAGCACAACTATGATGATGAATTGAGTATTGTTGGGCAACCAAGCCACGATTCTGTTAGAGAAATATGAGATGGTTGAACTACTATTGCTATTCGAAAAATCCACCTAGACAAGATGCAAATAGACTGTTGTCCTTATTTTGCAACATAAGTCGTGGAAATCCAGGTTTTAAGGAGTGATATACGACTTTTCTTGAGGCTTGGTGAGATCGGAAGAG
>CBVK0101020169.1:0-10172 GCA_900067695.1 Picea abies
TATATATATATATATATATCAAGAATTCATTCATAAGAAGCACCAACTTCCCAATTCTTCAACTAGAACTGAAAGGAGGCTACAACCCTCTATTTGCAAGCTCCAACCTTAAGGAAGATACAACTCCTTGAATTCTCTGGCTCCAACTAAAAGGAGGCTACATCCCCCTGGGTTCTTTGGATCCAACCGGAAGGTGGCTACAACTACCTAGTTCAGAGGCTCCAACCTGAAGGAAGCTCCAACTCCCTTATTCCCAGGTACCAACCAAAAGGAGGGTACAACCCCCTTTCCTTGGCTCGTCCTACCACCCTCAAATATAAGTGTAGATCGGTTGTCACTACCACAATCACTGCCACTGTCACATCAACCTATGACCTATCAATATTTCACTATATCTAACCTGTCATTGTCATTGATACTCAACCGGATCCTCTCACATGGATCATATATCAAGGACACCTCTCAACTAGATGTCCAACATCACCAACACATACATTTACCAAGAATGTACCAAAATACCATCACAACCATGTACCAATGCATGTACCGTACCAAGCATCAACTGTGTATCGCAACCTATACCAAACCATGCATCAACCATGAAAAAAAAACATATTGAACCATGCATCAACCATGCACCTCAACCTGTACCATATGCTTCAATAATCAACCATCAACATCAACGACATACCAAGTATCAATCATGTATCAACCATGTACATATACCATCAAGACCTATACCATACCATGTGCCAACTATGCACATCAACCATGCACAAAGATTCCACCAATGTGCCAATATCACCAAGATGTGTCTCAAGCACTATGACAACATCAAGTGTCCAACATGCACCTCAATCATGTGCTAAACCAAGAACCAAGCTATGCCTAAAAAATTATTATGCCAACATCAACAAGACATGCATCCAATCATGTACCTCAAACCATGTGCCTCAAGTATGTGCCAAACATGTGCCTCGAATATGTGCCAACCATATGTCTCAAATATGTATCAACATCACCGAGATATACCTCAACCAATACATCAAAGACATGCCTCATAAAGAAAGTACCAAAATATCACCAAGAAGTACCTACATCATAGAACATTTACTTTAGGTATATGCCTCAAACCATATGTCAATTTCTCAAGCAATATACCAAACACATTCCTCAAGAATGCTCCACAACTCAACCATGTACCATCACTCAATCATGAAAACAAATATAAAACATACCTCTTAACTCTAGAGTACTTGCAACATTTGATCTCAGACCAACCTGGGAAATCCTCGTCTTCAACATGGTAGTACCATCATTCTTCTCAATCTGCAAGTGGCTTGCTATACAAACATAGATGACCCGCGAGGATGCCTCGCTAGATATATATAGGCCAACCTATGAGTGCCTCTCTAGACAGATATGGGATGAACTGCGAGGATGACCCTAATTAGGGTTTCCCCATATTTTCCTACTTTTCTCTGCAATCCCAAAAATATCTCACTTCTCTTGCTTCGCTACCTCATAATTCTTCGTCACAAACTAGCCAAAAGATCACAATACTAGACCATAAAACTCACAAGATAGATATTCAATGTAAGTGTATGAGTGTAATTATGAATTACTCATTGAGAGTTATTTATAATTTGGTTGGGTAACCTCTTCCCTTAAACTTAAGGATTCTAGATATTTCTTGTTACAACCACTTTACCCTTTCATTCATTGACTTGTGACCAACTAGGGCTTCTTGACCATTCTTTGGGGATTCTAACTTCGCAAGGTCATATCTCCCTAACCGTGAGGAACCACGTGGTGTTCCACATATCACCGGAAACAAAACGACATTTACTATCCATCTATGATAATATTACCTACAATTTCACTATCCTTCATGTCCATATTCCTTAATCAACTTTGGGTCCCATAATGACACCTTCAAGGCTACATGTAGACTACATTAAATGTACCCAACTAACTCACCATTAATATCGATCATACAAATTTCAATCAATTGTCCAACATCTCTGGACCTCGCCAAGGGTTGACATCAATCTCTAAGGGTTGATGTTATCACATGAAGTTGTCATAGGTCAATTTTCTCCTTAGGTTTTCAATTTTTTATCCATTAGTCTTTTTAAGTTTGCTTTTGATTTTCTCCTTATGGTTTTCTTAGGTTAGCTCAAAATAAAGGAAATATTGGAGGTTGGCCCATACATTTGACCCACACCTATGGTTTATACCCTTGGTTCATCACATGATTAGACAACCATCACTGTCATCTGCATGCCACCACTAGCTTGACATGTCACTGCATCCATTATGCGCTTGAACCCCTACACTTTGTCCCTTTACCCATTAGGGATTCAAATCAAATTCCTTCTAGTGCGTTGCCAACTCATCAGTAGTTTTCATAGCGCATCTTGAGTACACCCTTACTCTTTATCATTATGGAATTTATGAAGTTGGTGTCATGTCAATCTCATTGTTTTTAGCATTCATGTTTTAAAAGGGAATACTTAAGATTTGGTCATTAAATATTTCTAACTGTTTTATCAAATTTTGAAATTATGTTCCTAGCTCGGCGTTGCAGGAACTCCTAGTCTAGATAGGCACTGTGGATTATACTACAAACTGGATGACATAGGGGAAATGAAGATTAGGATGGTTGCATATGGCTTCATGCTTTCTGAAGCTCATCTACAGTCAAGCCATGGTGTCTAGGTACTCCTTGAGTTATCTAAGCTCTATTGAGGGTCATTGTTATAACCCTAAATTGCACTACACATGCTTACCTGGCATCAAGCCAACTCATATCCCTTCCTTGCCAAAGCCATGCTGAATAAACTCTTGAAAATCCTTGTGATTTAAGTCAAACGCGCCCTAACTCACTACTGCACGTGTTGGAACGCTGGCAGGCCTACTATTGCACACGTTGGAACGCTGGCAGGCCTACTACAGCCCGTGTTTACCTAACAAAGCACAAAAACAGGAAATTTTCCGATGAGACAAAAATCTATGGGTCAGTTAACTGAAACTCCCGGCCATGCATGGCCGAGAGTTCGTCCAAAACCCTAGCTCCTTCTAGCCTATAAAAGAAGGGGTAGGGGTACTATTTGAAAGAGGAAAAAGATAGCAAAGAAACTCTACCCAATTGCTGAATCCATTTGTCCCAACCCTTTAGCCTTTCCTCGAGCTTAAGGAGAATTAAAGCAAAGCAGTTGGAGGACAAAGAAGAGGAGGAGCCCAGGATCAGGATCAAGGAACGGTGGTCGGTCTCAACATTGATTGTAAGTTGATTTATCTTGAAAATAATAAAGAATACTTTTCCCGTCCCAATGCATGAGTTATATATGTTTTATTCGATTTATGCTTAATCTCTAACCCTCAAGTAGAAAAATAGCATGCATGCATAGTGTTTTGTCTTGATTGCAGGATTGTCTTTGGAAGGAGCAGTGCAAGCAAGTGGACAAAGCGCAACGGAGGATCTACACCAAACATCAGTAAAAAGGTTAGTAGGTTCTTTCCATGATTGTATGTGAAAAAAGGGGTTTGAGTTTTGGGGTGATAGGTTAAAAGTGATTTCTTTAAGGTCGTGATCTGCATGCAAGTATAACCCTAGCTTGCTAGTCCATAGGGTATTATTTCCCAACAACAGAATTGGCGACTCCACTGGGGAAGAGACTCTTAGGGTTCCCAGATTTAGTTGAGGTTTTTGGGTAGTTTAAAGGATTAGATTGTCTGTTTCTTTGTTTGTCTGTTTTCTGTTAGGTCAGAGCTAGCAAGGAACCTAGTTATTTATACCAGTTTTTCCTTGACTGTTGCTTGACGATAATTATCGGGACATACAAAGGTACACGTGGCCTGCAAAAGGCTTGCACACGTGTAACCCGCGCCCTAACCTTCCACAGCCCGCATTTGACCGCTTGTTGTAGAGGTTTCAGTAGCGTGTAGGAGTCAGAGAGCTTAAGAGGCAGTCCCCTCTTCCCTGTCAGAATTATACATTCTCAGGGGGCTTTATGGATCCTGTCTGAGTCTTGCTGGTTCGAAGTCTTGTCTCAGTTTGCTTTATTGCGTTTTGTTATTCTGTGCAATTATTTTCCTTTTCTGTTGAAGAAGAAGCATCCAAGCCTTCAAGAGACCCTGGTTGTAAATACCAGAGGCCTCTTCCAAGTCTAGGCTTCCTTTGTTTAGTTTTGTCTTGGGATTTATACATACACGCGGCCTGTGCAAGTTCATCTCGTGGGTACCCGCGCTCTGTTATAGCTCAGCACGCGTTTGCACGCGTGTTGTTTCAGTGACAGTAGCGGGCTTGAGTGGTTGCTTTTCAATCAGGGTGGGGCAGTCATCCCCTTCTGTGGTGAGAAGTGTTCTTCTCAGGGGTTTGAGTCTAGAGTTGCACAATTAGTAGGTTAGGGCCTCTTACCCTTAGCCTATGTTTTCTTAGTTGATTGTTGATAGAAAAGATAAAAAAGAAAGATTTTGTTTTATGGTTTTTAGACAAGCATAAGAGTCGGTGCTTTCTTGATTGCCATTGTGCGTTTTTGCTCTGGTTCTTTGTGATCTGCGCTTTAAGCCAGAATTTTATTTTGTTTTCTTGGTTTTGTGCTTGTCGGCATTTTCCCTTTGTTGCTTCATTTAGCACTTAAATAAAATAAAATAAATATCTCTTTTTCATTTGCTTCTTTGTTTGAAGATTGTGTTGCTGCATCAATAGCTAGGAAGAAGTCTTTTTGTTCATAAGTTTTGCAGTGCACTTAGAGCATAAGTAGCTCGCAGATCGAGCGAAATTCCTTTATGTTTGTTGCATGAAATCTTAGAAAAATTGAAAAGAAAAAGAAGTCTTTCTTGTTGAAAAGTTGTTGATTTTTGCATTTTGGTAAAAGTTTTTGTTTCCAAGCATTTCTTATTCATTTTGATTTGAGTCTTTACACACCATCAGTTTCACCTTCATACCTTTGTGACGTAAAAAATCCCATAAAAGCAATGCTAATTTAAAATCTCTTAGACTTTTTTGTTTGTAAGGTTCACATACTAGCTCAGGATTAGGGCCTTGGGTTAGGTTGGAGAGTAAATTCTCCAAGGCCACTCAAAACCAAACATCAGAGTCTGTGATAGGGAGTGTAGAAGTCCAGTTACGTGGAAGTTATCCGGGACCCCCCTCTAACACAGGGGCTAAACACGAGGTCGCGTGAGGAAAGGTAGCGGAGATAACCCCTCCAAAGTCGGACCAAGCGTAGTGGAGAACACATATCGAGGATTTGTTGAGGGATTCCGTCGTTTGCATTTGCCACGAGGCTTCGTGGGTCTCGAATCCGTTCGAGGTCCTCAGTTGTCTTCCGGACCATTTGCTCTCGATACCCTTGACAGGTTTTGGGCTTGATACCATGCTCATTGTGGTCTACCCAACTATCGACTGTACCCGCCTGGTGACTGTTCGCGTGCTGGCCAACTAGTTGCCAATCTTTTCTAGGGACATACACAGGTGACTGCGGGGGTATACCGCGGTACCTAGGATAGACATCGGGCCACGCTTTGCAGAGTATACTCGGAGGGTGCTTCCATTTTCGAGTTTCACTTGCACCGGTAAGTTTCTCTAGTGTTGGTTGTTGTAACTATTCTTCAAAATAGTTAGTGATTGCTTGTCTTATCTCTTAGGGGATTATTTTTAGTGTGTGTTACTGTTTGAACGTGTAGAATACCTTAGCGTGTCGTGGATCTTCTCACACTGTGGAGGATTCAGAGCTCCGCCGGTCACGAAGGCTCCTGGGCCTGCCGCCGGTTATACTGGAGCCACCCCCGCCACCATTAAGGCAGAAGCTAGACCAACAAGGGTCTTTCGAAGCAACCGGGTTACCAACCATTGAGCCTAAACAACTCCCGGAGGGATCAACTGCCAATCTTGGTTCGGTTGAAACCCCAACCACTGATACTTGGCCATCGGTCATTGTACCTATCCAAGTTTACGAACTCCTGTCAGTGCCTCACACAGTTATGGAACCAAATACTGGTACTTATTCTGGGAATTCTTCCATTCCCACCACCGTTGCTACCACAGGAGAAGCATCTCCTAACTTTCCGTCGTCGGCCCGAGTCACCATGATCTCAGTTGCAACTACGTCGCACAGTGGACCGACCCCATCTATCGCGGCGGTCACAAATCCCTTCACACCTAGTGCGACAGGCTCTCCGTTTTCATACGGTATGCCTAGTTCTGAAACAAGTCTTGCACTCACTCACTCCACTTTACAGACTTTGGGTTTGGGGGTAGGGAGCTCTAATGCTCCTCTGCAAGGTCAACTTGGGGGCATGCCTGTCCCTTTCAACGCTTTTCCTTACGCTGGAGGTCATATCTCTCCTTCGTCCCATTCGCTTGGTGGTCTACATCAACAGTCCGCCAGGAAGCCTTCACACACAAGTTCATTTGGAGCCGGGAGTCAAGGAACACCTGCGCAAACTCTGTCGGTAGGTTCTTCACCATTTTTTTGGAATGGGACATTTGGTAACAACACTTTCGCATCCACTGCTTTCCTGTCTGGGGGCACTCCCATTTTCGTACAGTCTACTCCAGCACAGGGTAGTATTCCTGCGCCGGGGGCACATATAGCAGGACCTTGGAACTCAGGACAAGGATCCGTTCCCTCCTCTGGAATGTCGTTCTGGGGTAATTCTTTCCACAGTCAATGGAACCCCAAACAGACTTCTATGCCTCTCCCAGCAGGACCGGCATGGGGTAATCCTTCCCAAAGTCCGTCAAACACAATGAATGCCCAACATCCTATGTCCTTCATGGGGAATCAGCCAATGATGTCTCCACAAATGCAAAATCCTTACGCTGGTCAGGGCCATGGTTCCTACCAGAATCCGGGCCAGCAACCAAACTTTTCCTGGCAACCTGGTGCCAGTCAAACTCCAGGACCCTTTTTTCCAGGCTATCAGCAACAACCCAAACTACCATTCTTGGCGACATTGCACTTGCCAGATTTGACAAGGTTGTTAAATGATCCTATCTTTCACGATCCACGTTGGCCTCCTATGCCAACAAAGTTGCCTTCGGACATTCCAAAGTTCAAGGCCAAGCCTAACGAAGATCCAGGTGATCACGTGACCACTTTCCACCTTTGGTGTTCATCTAACTCATTGAAAGATGACTCCGTCCAGTTGCGATTGTTTCAATGCACTCTTATCGAGAGTGTCGCGAAATGGTACATCGAGCTTGATCGCTCAAGATACTCTTCTTTTGGCGAACTGGCAATGGCCTTCCTTAACCATTTCCAGTTACCTGTGAGATACGACGTCGGCACAGAGTTGCTAGCCAATTTCAAACAGACGACAGCAGACCATATCTCTGATCATATCCGAGAATGGAGACGTTGAAAGAGTCTAATCAAAGTACCAGTCCCACCAGCATTCCTGCTAGAGTGGTTCCTTAAGTCTTTAGTCCCACAATTATCCAAGGACGTTGTGACTTCAGGAGTTTTCTTCGAAGAAGATGCCATCATGAGGGCTCAACAGTTTGAGCTTATATATTCTCAGTCTGGTTTATTATACAACATCCTGCTGGATGCTCCATGATCAATACTGGATAAAACTAGATAGAGAGTTGGACCACATGCCGACGGTATTTTTGGTTCCGCACAAACCAAGCCCGCTGAGAAATTGACAAAACAATTGCAGCAGTTATCTATCCAACACTCAGCGGCCAGCCAGACTACTGCTTTGGCTACTCCTCCTACCCAAACGTCGGAAGTACACTCCGTGCAGACAACTAACCCAAAGGCCAACCAACATCCTGAAGGGAAGAAAAAACAATGAAAGAAGGGTAAGGGGGAGAAAAAACCCACTGATAATGCTAGCGAGGGCACCACGAAAAAACGGAAGGCGAGGTATCCATGCAACTTGTGTGCGGAAGACCACCCAAACCATCTGTGTCCTCGACTTGCAGAGGCCCAAAATTTTGTCACACAGCAACAGCAAGCCGTGTTGACTAATCCCTTTCAACATGGGCAAACTTTATCTAAAGCCTCTACAAGTGCCGAAGGGGGCAGCCAAGAAGCCTTCCCTTCTCCAAATAATTCCTCTTCCACGAATGTATATATGGTTAGGGGTGATGCTTTAATAACGACTAGAGTGCACGACTATAGTAAACCAAGCACCTCTGAGAAGGGCAAAGAATCTGAACTCCCATCTCTTCCTCTACAGATCGAGAAGACGTTGGGTGAAACAATGACACGCATTCCAAAGGGTTCATTTAAGAAAGCTTCTCACAATCCAAATGCAAGGGCCGCCCAGAATTACTCTGTGGTGGAAGATTTATCCCAAACCCCTTGTGCTATGTCCGCTTTGGAGGTCCTCCAAAGTTTCCCTGCTCAGAGGAAAGCCTTGTTGACTGCTTTAGGCTCTACTGAGACTTGTAACCCAGGTCATTTGACTCAATGGGTGTCAAATCCCGTGCCGGTCGATAAAAAACAAGGCACAATTCGTGTCTGTACCGATTTTCATGATTTGAACAAGGCATGTCCAAAAGATAATTATCCAACCCCATTCATCGACCAGATCATTGATGAATGTGCCAGTTGTGAAGCCTTTTCGTTCATGGATGGTTTTTCGGGCTATAATCAAATTCAAATCAAACCTGAGGACCAACACAAAACGACATTCATTTTTCCGTGGGGTACATTCGCCTATCGCAAAATGCCTTTTTGCCTCAAGAATGCTAGAGCCACTTTCCAGCGGGCCATGTCTTTTGCGTTTCATGACCTCAAACATATAGTCGAGGCCTATCTAGATGATTTAGCATCACGCTCTCACAAGCGAAAGGATCATCCTATGCACCTCCGACTAATCTTCGAGCGCTGTCGCTACTTCAGGATTCGCTTGAATCCCAACAAGTGCAGCTTTTGCATCACGTCAGGATGTTTGTTAGGTTTCATCGTTTCAACAAGAAGGATCATGGTCGATCCTCTTAAGGTGGAGGCAATAGTCCAGTTGCCACCCCCACGGACAATCTTACAACTTCAAAGTCTTCAAGGCAAGGCGAACTTCTTACGACGCTTCATCGCCAACTATGCCAAAATCACCAAGGGCTTTATGCATTTACTGAAGAAAGATGTTCCCTTTTTCTGGGACGAAGCAGCTCAACGCTCTTTCGACGCATTAAAACACGCCCTCACTACCGCACCTCTGCTACGGCCACCTAATTATAACAAAGACTTCTTATTATATCTGGCTGCCGTAGAGTCAACCATAGGCATGGTTTTAGTTCAGGAGGATGATTAGTTTTCCGAATACGTGATCTATTACCTGAGCCGAGGCCTCGTAGGACCGGAACTTAATTATTCCCATCTTGAAAAACTTGTGTTGGCAGCAGTTCATGCTGTCCAACGGTTCCGTCACTATGTTCTGTTTCGCAAGACCACCATCGTTGCCGTCGTGAATCCATTCCAGTACATGTTGACACGACGAGTTATCGGCAGAAAAATCAGTAGATGGATGGTAATCCTCCAAGAATTTGACTTAGACTTCGTTTCAGCCAAGTCCAAAAAGTCATTGGTCTTCGCAGAACTTATCTCGGAACTTTCGGTTGAGTCAGGTGACGTTGTGCCTGAGGAATCGCCTATCCAGGGGGATATGTTTTTGATTGAATCTTCAGACCCCTTGTACGGAGATATACTGATCTATCTCCAGACTTTGAAGTGCCCCATTTCCGCTTCTCGTGACGAGCGTCGGCGGATACGCCATCAAGCTAAGAACTATCTCATACTCAATGATACGTTGTATCGGAGAGGTGTAGACTGCATCTTGCGTCGATGTCTCACTCATGAGGAGGCCGTCATAGTGCTCAACGATTGTCATACAGGAGCTTGTGGCGGTCACTTATCCGGGTTGGCAACAGCAAAAAATATTTTACGAGCAGGCTACTTCTGGCCCACACTTATCAAAGATTGTATCGAGTCGGTCAAGAAGTGCCATCCATGCCAAATCTTCTCACAGAAGATGAGGGCACATCCATCTCCCATGTTTCCTGTCATCATAGTTGGTCCCTTCACTAAATGGGGGATTGATTACACTACATGCAACCCCCCGTCAGCAAGGGGGCATCGCTATATCATCGTAGTTGTCGACTACTTCACTAAGTGGGTCGAAGCTATGCCAACGTTTAAAGATGATGGAGA
>CBVK0101020170.1:0-10172 GCA_900067695.1 Picea abies
CAAGCAGTGTATTGATCCCTTTGCAAGTATGCATTGATTGATGACTCTAACGGGAGCCTATAGAGAGAGAGAGATGGATTTGTATTTGCACTACTTTTTATGTTCTTTCTTTGCATGTTGGAACTAGAATCAAAATGGAGAGAGAGAGAGAGAGAGATGAATTTGTAACTGCACTACTTTTTGTGTTCTTTCTACTGACTAGTTAGTTAGCTCTTCCTTTGCTTTTATTAGCGTAATGATAGGAGTTGCTTTCACACTCCAACTGTGTATTCACTTTGGAGCCCCCTCTATCTCTCCCAAGGCGTGTTGGAACTAGAAGCAAAATAGAGAGAGAGAGAGAGAGAGAGAGTTGCTCTTCCCTTGCTTTTACTAGCGTAATGATAGGAGTTGCTTTCACATTCCCACTATGTAGAGAGAGAGAGAGAGTTGTTCTTCCTTTGCTTTTACTAGTCTAATGATAGGAGTTGCTTTCACACTCCCACTATGCATTCACTTTTGCTATACTTTTGAGTCTTGTTGCCAACTTTATACATTGGACATTAATAAAAAAATTATTTTCTTATCTAATTTATATTGGACTCAAACATGCGACAAGATCTAGATCCTTCATATAAAAAGAAAACAACGATTGTCCAAATCCACTCACCTCACACTTGTGTTTAGTTGGATGAACATGACCAAGAAATGACATATAAAAGAGGTCCTAGGATGGTACATCAAACAAATTCCAAGCGAAGTCTTGGAATCAATACTATCAAATATTTTATAGCAAATTCATGATAAGAAATAAAAAAATGTCAAACTAATGATAAGAAAAAAAAAGATAATGCCAACAATGGGAAAATTTCAAAAATAACCAAGGGCTAGGGAAAAAATGAGACATGTATCGCAAAGACAAAATCTAGAAACTGAAACAAGAAGCAAACCTCAACCAAGGCACAATCACCGATGTGTCCAATCCACCACTATAGGCCAAAACTACTTTATTGAATTTTCCACGTTTTCCTCCTCCACTCCTTGCGTTTGTCTTTTTTGTATCATCTTCAGCAGCCAATTCCATTTGAATAGCTGCAACAGATAAATTTTGCAATCACAAATCTTAAGAATTATGTTCTGGAGCAAGTAGTAAACAATCAACAATAATAAAATTCTCGTTGCCAAATGTACAAACACAAAAAATGCAAGACAAATGTTTTCAAGCCAAGCAACTTATAACAACAATCAAATAATAATAAAAGCAAGATGAAAAATTTAAGTCATGTCAATTTTATGCATAATCAAGCTATTATTACATGTTAACGAGTTAAATTAATATAGAACATTACAACTGTGGATAGGGCATCTAAGTCTTAGATTCGATTTTGTGGGAACTTAAAAACAATAGTGAAATATAGTCCTTTCATGGTCTTATTTTCCTTCCAAAAGCCAAAAAGCAACATTAATAAATATACGAGAAAGAGCATGGCAATAGCAAGTATAGCTAATTGGGCATAGAATTTATAGCCACAGTAAAATGGGAGCTTCTACAATGAGGCTTCAAGGACAATATAAAGCCTTATTTGCACTTTAAAACTAATCAAAAAATGTAAAACTTCAAGATTAGAGTCCAATGAAAAAATCTTTTGGGCTCTTTGTCACACTACTGTATGCATAATCAGAATGAGATTCTGAGAACAATGAAACAAAACACAGAAGATTTGTATTATGAAGGTACTTACGGGACTACAAAGTTCTCTTGGTAGAGATCGACGATACACCCATTAAAAACTTAAAAGAGAAGCAAAGCATGAGAAAAGAGGACAATATTAGACTATTCAACAAACCAGTTCTGAAAATCTTTAAAAGATACATGGGAAATAAAACAATTAACTTGTTTTCACAATGGAGAATAACGAAGGAAACTTCTGTAGAGGAAAAGGAAAACATTAAAAACCTATTCAAAGATGAAATTCAAAGCTCTTGTTTAAGAAACAACCTCAAGAAGAAAAAAAGTAGATCCGCATTGAAATTTTCGACAAAGAACATCAAGACAAAGTTCAAATATATCTAAAATTCAACATAGCTTGGCAAGAGAAGTAGATGATAGAATTGTTAAGCACAGACTTTCTAGTGAATATTTGGAATTAACCCACTTTGCTGAAAAAGTTTACAGCATTATTAGCATAGTACACATTAAGAAAGATATCAAGATTGGCGCACATGCAAATACCAAAATCTAATTCTCTGACAACTTGGAAGCATATTTTTTTAAATACTTCTTATATCATACTGAATATATACAGAGGCATAATCACTCTAAGACTATTTACAACGGCTGGAGGAAAAAAAGGAAATCAAACATTCTTCCTCAACGCTACCAAAGCAGGAATCAAATCAGAATAGGCTAAAGCATCAAGGCTCTTGGCATCCCTGATTAGGGGATAGCCCTTAACATATTTTCTCAGTTTAAGCAATTGCATTGACGATGACTAAACAAAACTGATCAACAACAACCAGCAAAGAAAATATAGAAACGAGGAAGTGAAATACCACAATGTAGTAATGTCAATAGACAAGTATAAATTATCACCCAGGTTCAATTTCCACAAGTGACATGTTGAACTCTTAATGAGTATATTGTTGAAACAGCTTTGAGCCCTGTTTTGACGAAGCCTCGAGCTTCTGCAGAATCTAGTTTATCCTAGGTACCATCTTCAGAATGGGGGAAGTACTAGGCAGGTTTCCCCGGGATGTGTATTTCACGAAGGAAAAAAAAAAATTATCACTGAGCATTCAAAAACAAATAAAAATAACAAAATGGGCTTAAATTTTGGCCAATAAGAGGTCAAGACAATATATTTTTAGACCTAAATTATTAAACATGATGTCAAGCAACAAGGATAAAAAGCAAAAGTTTTAACTTCTGATAATTTGATGATGATCAATTAAAGAAAAACATCAAGGTGGTAATTGATAGAGACTAAATGTAAACATAAGGAACTCAATTGAGATAAGATAAGACAAGATAGTTTATTAATGTCCAACAAATGACCAAAAGTAGGTCAACAGGACTGAACAGTACATAAGTGACAATAAAAAGTGTGAGTGCAAAGGCAACTCCTATAAAAGAGAAAAAGAAAAGCTAATCTATCAGAGCTAAGCTCTACTAGGCATAGCCAAAGTGAAATACAATGCTTTAGAAAGACTACAAATAGGTGGTTATTTAAGTAATTAACAATTCCTTTCATAAAGTACAAAAAAATCATCTTAGAGTAAAGCACCCATCCAAGGATGCCAAAGTGCAGAGCAAAATGGGAGTGGGAGTGCTTGGAGCACCATTTCTCAAAAGACCCTAGGAGCAAAGTGTCCAATGAGAGTTTTTTATATAATATATAATTTTATATATTACAATGCATATATATTCAAAACAAACATGCAAAATGCCAAACTAGTTGTAAAAAGTATGCAAAGATACATATTTGTGCTACATGTAGACAAATAATACATTACTAAATGTCATCCACAATAGATTAATGATTAATGATTTGAGCATCAACCATCTAGCAATTACAAACTTACAAAATTTTAAATCATTTAACGGGAAGTAGACCATGAATTTAGCTCAGTGGATTAGCTCAAATGGTTGAGTGTTGTGAATTAAAAGCAAGAGGTCTCAGGGCCAAGTTCCCAATTTGGTTTCCTTTGTGATGTACTTAATATTTTGGGCCTCACTCAATGTCCCTGCCAAATCAAGCATAGAAAAGTCTACGCCGCCCACTTTACACGAGGTACCATCCTCGGAACGAGGGGAAATACTTGGAGGTTTACTAGAGATCTATAATCCAAAGAAGAAGAAAAAGTAAACCATGAATTTTGGAATGATATAGGCTATCCACCAAGATGACCAAAGAGTTATGTTTACAAATAGGCCATCTACATAAGTTTTAGTTTAATTGAAGTCCAAAGACCGAAACACTAAACTAAGTCGAAGTCTATGACAAATAAAGCAGTGAAAAAAGAGAAACAATTATTTTATCCACATTTCCTTCCTATTGCCACCACCACAACCCCCATGTGGGTATGGTAGTGGAACCAGTGGTCAATGTGAAGATGAACCTAGACATGAACCTCCTATTTCCCGAGTCCTAGTTAGGGTGACCATGGCAATAGATGGGGGTGGCATCTCAACATGATCGTCATAAGAAAAAACCGCAGTCTCCAAGTGCTCCAAAACCAATGCTAAATCCTCCAAATTATCCTCCTCAAGAATGTTGTCCCATGTCTTATATCCATCATCCATTTTTGTATCCTCGCAATAATGGGACAATAATCACAAGTTGTAATGCACATAAACCAAGCTCTTTGATCTATTTACATTCAACTTGTTTGTTCATACATTATGGATGCAACTTTAGGTGCTACAACACCTTTGCGAAAGAAGTGTCGACCTATGAAAGCACTCATGTCACCAAACATAGTTGTGGGGCATAACTGCCATACATGTTCCAACACTTGAGATAAGACACTTTCTCAAGATCTCTAATTGCATGGACACGACCAAAGGCAGGCTAGCCACTGATGTAGTGGCCCAATTATTTCCGTACAATATCACTTGCTTGTCCAACGTTGCACATAACCAACTTGAACCTCTGGATCCTACTACGGTTTCCTCTTCACCCCACCACTAACCACTGAGACTTTCAGCCATAATGGATGATAATATTTAGTTGTAAGTTCATATGTTCAAGAATGTAGTGGAATATTTAGCTTTTCCCATTGCTTTTCCACCTCTATATGAATATGATTATACAAGTTTACATATCTAGGCTAAACAATCCCCTTAAGTCGGCCTATCATGGTGTCCCTTTGCTCAAGCTAGTTGATTTTAATATACAAATCTAATCATGTTATATACTTGCTTCGATAACGACAGAACATATCTAACTCGTGACCAAAAATGGCCATTAAGAAGGATTTATTGTCGATGCATTTACACCATCTCTATCAGTACATAAATCATCCCACACATCACTCATGAGTCATAACCATACCATCCCAACCCTATCTTACTTTCAATAGGAACTTTAAGGTGAGGAAACAGCTACCAAATCTAGTCTTTGCAATCTTAACTCATTGCAACTTAGAGTAAGTAACATAAATGAAGTGGACATTTGTATGTCTGATGAAAAATTTGATGAGTTTCTTCCCTCTCTTGACAAGGCATTAATCCATCCACAAGTTCAACGTGTGCACCAAACACCCAAAACCAAAAGATGTGAGGATGCACATGCCACATACTCAATGGTTTTGCCTACTCCCTTACAATTAGCTACATTATCAATAATTATTTGAATCACATTAGATGGACCAACATCATTAATAGTTTTTAGGAGTTCTGAAATGTTTTGAGCAGATGTAATAATCGATGAAGAGTCATGTGTTGCAAGAAACATTGCACCACTAACCAACACACAAAGAACATTTATCAAATGCTAGTTTCTAACATTTGTTGAACCGTCAAATACAATGGATACCCAACTATTCGCCCACTCACATTTGTTGAACCGTCAAATACAATGGATACCCAACTATTCGCCCACTCGTCTGTGCACCATACCAAAGCTCCTTAGATTTTAGCCCTTTCCTTGCCTAGTAGGACATTTTAAAATGTTTTGAGCAAATGTGGTAGTTGATGAGTCAATGCACTGCAAGAAACACTGCACCACTAGCTCACACACCAAGAACATTTATTAAATGCCAGTTTCTAATGTTTGTCCAATCGTCAAATACAATGGATACTCCACTATACACACACTAATTTGTAAGCCGTATCAGAGCTTCTTGGATTTTGGCTCTTTCACTATCTAGTAACACATTTCTAGCTTTCTCATACTCGGGGCTCTTGTATCCTTGAGGGGCCTTGTTGATGGTCACAACCATTTCATGCCAATAAGGGAAGCAAAGAACATTGAATAGTACAACACATGCCTACAAAAGTCATACCACGTTTGCATCCACCTTGTTACCCACCAAGTTGCACTGGGATGGACTTGCAAGTTGAGCCGCCAAAGTTGAACAAAATATTGGTTCAAATTCAGAGTTTAGAAGTCCAGCTGGCCATTATGGCCCCTTTTCTGCTTTTTTACCACATTTCCATACCCCTGTGGGGAATTGTAATAAGATGAATTTAGTATGATGAACTTGTAAAAGGCTTTGCCTCCTAAGACTTAATCATGAGTGCATTACTCTAGAGTGTTTTTTTTACGTTATAATTTTTGAGTTTTTTCACTCTTTCCTCCAAAGTTGGAGTGTGTATTGATGGTTAGGCCTTAGCATGGTTATCTAAGTCTAGTGTCTAATGTATATTACCATGTTAATCATCCTCATAGACTCTCATGGAAATGTGCTAAGTCACCCTTAGGTTTTTAATGTTTTATGCAAATAAAAAAATTCCTGCAAAAACATGATATTTTAATTGTAAATAATGCCTAAGTTAAATAAGTGGTACTAGGAGGCATTATATGCCTTGGGGGTATTAGTTTTCACACTCAAAATACCCACTTTACCTATGTACCCACTTTGTGAGTGAAATCACTGATTTTTAATCACTTAAAATTAATTTTACTCACAAGGAGTCTATAAAAGACAAAAAATCAGCAAGTGATATTTTTTGGGAAACATGTGGAAGACATGTTTCGAGTTAACTCAACCTCTCTTAAGTTAACTAAGCCTTGTTGGCACAAGGAGAGGATTTATGGGTGAGTTTGTTGTTGTTTGACTTGAGTTAGGAGGATTCCACAATGTGAGGTGTGCCCTCCTTGAAGAGAGGTGGCGCACTCATGAGGAAGGCTGCCCAACTCTTGAGAGGTGGCGCCCTCCCTCTACCTCTCTCATTCACACATGGCGACTTGTAGGAGTTCTATGAGAGGTGGCAGCCATGTATTAACACTTGTCACTCTTTTCCCTCACATGTGGTGCGCCCTCCCGCTACCTCTCTCATTCACACATGGCGACTTGTAGGAGTTCTATGAGAGGTGGCAGCCATGTATTAACACTCGTCACTCTTTCCCTCACATGTGGTGCGCCCTCCCTCTCCAAGTGGTATGCCCCCTCTCTTGGGATGATAACCCTCTTTGCTATATATTGAAGGCATGGCACCTTTGGTCAAGTTAGAATTTGATGTTGTTGTAATGCTTTCAAGCTTTGTGGAATAAAGAATTGTAGACTTTGGAAGTCATTAAGCAAATGTGTGGATGCCCATTGTTCCATTTGATGTGTTGAGGTTATGGTAAATTTGCTTATTTGATGTTGTTGTAATGCTTTCAAGCTTTGTGGAATAAAGAATTGTAGACTTTGGAGGTCATTAAGCAAATGTGTGGATGCCCATTGTTCCATTTGATGTGTTGAGGTTATGGTAAATTTGCTTCTTGTAATTACTTTGTTCATTTGTCCTTGAATAATAAGATATATTTGCTTCTTGTAATTACTTTGTTCATTTGTCCTTGAATAATAAGATATCAGAGAGCTAGCTTGCATTTCTAAATCTTATTATTTCTAGCATATTTGATCTATGATTTCATGTTCTTCTAGCCTGATTGACATGTTTTCTAGATCTTATGTGTAGGAAGTGGGTGCACCCACCTTTGACTAAGTTCTTTGCAGGATTCTTCCAAGTTTGCAGGGCCTTTGGATTGAAGGAATGGAGGGCTCTAGTTTGTGTCTCCAACATCTTCAATTTCCATCTATAGGAACAATTTCCCTCTACAATACACCAAGAGGACTCCACAGCCCAAAGATCTCTTTCCATCCGACACTCTTTCTCTCTTTCTCAAGAAGTTCTAAATTTTTCATCTTGGTTACTTTTAAAGCATGCAAGCTTAGATCTATCTTTTAAAGTTAAAACATAAGTAGATTTAATTTGTATGGACATGCTTGTTAGATCTTTGCTTTGATAGGTGAATTTTTCCATCTTTTAGAGCTAGATCTAGCATACAAAGTTTCTTTTTGCAAGTCAATTTTATAGCATAATTTAAAGGCTAGTAATAGAAACTTTGTCATAAAGCTTTAGCTTTATATTGGGCAATTTAAGTGCCTTTTATTTGCTGTTCTATAACAGCAATAAAAGGCCCTAAGGAGACAAACTTTCTAGCTTGTTTTCCTTAGTTCATTTTGCTAGTTTTTTATAGTTTTAACTTAGAATATTTTTTGGGTTTTTCTTATACTGTCCAAAGACACTTCTTAAGTGTCTTTGGACATCTTTTAGTCTTGTTTGTTTGCTGTTTTGTGCAGATTGGTGAACAGATAGGAGAAGACTCTGTCCGTTTTGGGCGGATTTGGACCTTTCGAGACACCCAGGAGCACTCCTTTCACAAATAAACACTTCTGAAAACTTGTAAGCTTACTGGTCTTGTTCCTATAAAGGACCACAAGCATTTCCCAAAAAAATTGTAACCTCATTAATAAAATTAGTGGGAAACATAGTGCCCACTCTTCAATCCCCCCTGGGGGATCGGTGTCTTGTTGTGTGATTGCTCATTTTGGTCTATTTTACTTATGCTCACAATTCTCACCTTAAAGAAGCTAAAATTAACCATAAAATCAATCACAGGCAGCACAAAACATTTAGAATAGATTTCAATTTCTTAGATTAGCATAGTTAGATTTCATTTTGTAGAGAAAATTTCAATTTCTGCAATTTATTTTCAGTATTTCAAGTTGGCAAATAAACCATCCCCTCAACTCCCCCATAGTATTGTTCTTGACCCTTCCACTGCAAGCTTAGTCTCGATCTCTAGAAGTAAGTTTCATACAAAATGAGGGCTAGTCAGTGTAGAGTAGTTTAATAGGACAATCTTTTTGTTGCTATTGTTAAGTTGGAAATCACAGAGAGTTTGAGTGTGAAGTCAATGTTGATATTATGGTAGTTGCATGAGGTATTAACCTCCACGTGTAACCCGGACAAGAATAGAATATTCTGGGAAGCAAGAAGAAACCCTAAAGCATTGGACATAACCCTAGAAGACAAGTCGGCTAAAGAAGATATTTAATATTAAGTATTTATCCTCCAGAATGAGAAGTCGGCCCAGACAACTAAGGAGAAACAGTATAAATACAAGACGCCAAATCTCATTTGGTACACACAGCTCGCAACTGCAGAAATGTAGAAGTGTGCACTACAGAAATTGGGTAAGTGCGCAAGTCTGGGGAGTAGCTACAGCTGCAGCTACTGCAACCTGTATTCTCCGTTTAGGCTCGGACTTTCTATTGGTTATGGTTTGGACGTTTTGCCTTGTGTGCTAGCTCTAGAGAAAGGTACGCTACATTGATTGGCCATTAGACCTAGGGTTTGCTTCCAGAATCATTCTCTGTCAAGGTTAAGGTGCTCGGGGGTGGCTTCAGCTTATGGTTGGGTGACAATATTGCTATATTGTCTATGGTTAAACGAGCACATCTATTATTTCTAACAGTCAGATGGGCCTTCTCAGAACCTAGTTCTCCTCGTGTTGAACTTTCGGCATTCTCTTGAACTTGTGTGTGAAGTCACTTGGACCTCTACATAGCTCAACATCCAATCTGAGGGATAGCCTCTAAGAGGCCACATCTAGATTAGATTTATTTTCTTGTTATTGCTTTGCACACATATCACATAGTGGCTTACACTCACAACAACCACTCCACTTAACAGAACTCTTAATAAAATTTACAAGAGCACTTGGAATACAATCTCTATTTCTACAGCATTTAGACATTTTGCAACCTTTACATTATTGAAATTGGTCTACATTTCAGTATTTGCTTATCATTTTCTTTCAAGCACTTGTATCTACTTTCAAGGTTATATATAATTAATATGCAAGTATCTTGTATGCTTTACTTTTCAGCATAAGCAATTTCCTTTGATGTGTCATATATGTTGCTAGTCTAGAGTTACTTATATCTTGCTCTTATTTTCAATAAACTCCTAGATTTCATTTTGTGCTTAGATTTAATTTGAGCCTTAGATTCTTTTATTAGGGACTACCCTCCTTGGCTTCGCTAGGAGTTGGCCTAGATGGAGGAGCTGAGGATCTAGTGACAGCACCTTGACTCGAGACTTTCCCCCAAGGACACACCCAGTGGATTGAAGATTTCTTCCACGTTACCCTCGGTGTGTATAAGGCGGCAACACACCTCATCCCTACCACCAATACCAA
>CBVK0101020171.1:0-10172 GCA_900067695.1 Picea abies
AACACTATTATACACACATGTGACTACTAAAAACATTGCAAGTGTTGAAGTGTTATTCAGTTATTCAGATCTTGAGACCTTCATTGGCATTTGTTAGATGTGAGGAGAAGCTGGAATGGTTAATTATTGGTTGTTGGAGATGATGCACTCTTCCAAAAATGGGATATGTTTCTCAATAGCTTTGTTTGTGACCTTAGGATATCCTTGGGTATGATATTAAATATTTTTAGAGTTTCTAGCCCTAGGGGCCCAGTCATGTCACATTGGGAGTTCCTATCATGAGACCTAACCTTAACTATATCTAACCTATTTAAAGAAGGTGATAGCTTCCATTTAGGATTGATATATTGACGGGTTGGCCCTTGTGTGTGAAAGGGAGTAATTGTGTTATATTATTGTTAGGATTTGCATTGTGTAGAATTTGTCCTCGAGATTAGTGACCCTTGGAATGGGAGAAAGAGACTGTCCATTTCCATCGGTGGGTAGATAGAACTTGGATAAACCAAATCCTATGGGATGTGTTCATACTATTCATGATTGGTGTGGGAGAACCATAAGCCTACAAGTGGTGTGTACACCATAATTGAGGGAGAGTATCTTTCCCTTGTCACATTGAAACCTTATGGAGAAGAGTTAATTGTTGCACTAGAGGGTCATCCCCCAATAGGAGGTCCATGTCTTACACTTATGTTGTTCGACATTGGTCTGGCTTTTTTTGAGGCTTATGAGGAACTATGTAGTTTTTGGTCTTGATCTTGATATCCTAGTTCTAATTCATGATTGGTGTGGGAGAACCATAAGCCTACAAGTGGTGTGTACACCATAATTGAGGGAGAGTATCTTTCCCTTGTCACATTGAAACCTTATGGAGAAGAGTTAATTGTTGCACTAGAGGGTCATCCCCCAATAGGAGGTCCATGTCTTACACTTATGTTGTTCGACATTGGTCTGGCTTTTTTTGAGGCTTATGAGGAACTATGTAGTTTTTGGTCTTGATCTTGATATCCTAGTTCTAAAGGGTTTTTCAATACCACTAGTCATACATTAGTTGGGAGGAAAATCACATGCAAGTGTATATTCCTAAACCACTAGCTATATTATCTATAGAAGGCCTATATTTCACTAGGAGGTGGACTTATCAAGGTGATTAAATACAGTTCAGTGCACTAATTTATTTCTTTTGTTGTTGTTAAGGTTATGATATGTATCTAACATTTTTCCATTATTATCATTTGAAAAGATAATTGTGGTTAAATAGTGTGTTTCTTTAAAGAATACATAATTGTGGAATTTCATCATAATAGGCCCACAACAATAGGTTGTCTTTGGTTTTTTAGTGTGAGACAACCTACTATCATGGGTCTATTACCATGATTTTTTATAATTATTCTATCTAAGAAATAACAAATTTAATCATGATTTTCCTCTTTAAATAGAACGACCAATGTTACCTTAAATACACAATAGAATTTAAATACAATGGAAGCAATAAATCACAATATGGACCTGTCTCCAAATCATCATGAGTGGTTGACTTCTTGGGGCAAGCCAAACCTTCTACAATTGGTACACATAGCTATTGGTAAATATGCACTCTTGGTCACTTTTCCTCCCAGTTAAAGAACACCCAGGGATGTTTGTCATACAATTGCCAATGTGCAAAAAAATAGGAGAAATCCATAAACCAACTATTGGTGGATGAATCTTATAATGCAATAATCAACACTTATTTGTAAGGTTTCAATGTGACAAGGGAAAACTTCATTACTTAAACACAACACAGGAATGTGGAAATATAGTTCCTTTGTATTCATTCATAAAAGTCATTTATATATTTTGAAACATTTCTACAATGGATGGGGACATTCCCATTCCATCCTTTCCTGTCAATCTAACCCATTCTTTCTTAAAATTCATAGGCTTTATAGCCTTTAAAAACAATTTCAAGATCCTATAAAACTAGATTTGATCTACTAAAAATAAAACAAGATCAAAATAACATGATGTATAGGATCTAGTCCTAATTTTAAGGGTCAAACCCTTATCAACTAACTCTTCAAGAATATTTGATCTTCTCAATAGTCTTCATAAGATAGTAGAAAACTTTTGAATTCCTTCTTTGACAGCTGAGTAGTTTTGGCCAAAAATAGAAAGGCCACTTAGTCTTGTTTCCTTATCATCTGCCTCAAAATATGGAAATAGATGATGACCTGTATCCCTTTAATTCTTATATTACCTTAAAAACCATTCTCACATGATTTGGAAACAAAAATTCTCGATCTGAGAAAAAATGAGTATTTTGTCAGTTCCTGTGCTTTCGGTGGCTTAGAAGCGTAAAACAGTTGGGGTAAGATGCCGAAAGTGGAGCTTTCAGCAGCTAACAAAGCCTTTTGAAACTTGTGCAAGCTGTTGAAATCATAGGCTTTGAAAATCTTCATCAAAACTTCAAAATTGAAATCCCTTCAGTCTTTCGAACTTCAAGGTTAATCATTCAAGTTCTGTGTAACCTCTGCTAGATTCTCCAGGCCTGGTTGAGCTATAGGATTTTCATCTTTGAGCCTTAGTTTCACCTTCAAACATCTAGTTACCTTTTGCAACTTCCTGTTTTCTTTAAGCAGCCTTTTGTTCTTCTTTTCCAACTTAACATGCATTTTTTCTAGTCTATGAAGACAGTCTCTTACCTCTGATGATGTCCTCATGATGGTCTCATTTTGGGATTTGACCACCTTTTCTAGTAACTTCAGCTCCATGACTTCTTTCTCAAGATTTTTGATCTTCTTTGATGTTGACTTAATGTGTTTGCTTATTGATGCTTCAAGGACCTCCATATCTTGAGCTTTAGGTGAGAAAGGTGCTTCTTCTAGAGTTTGAAAATCAAGGGCTTCATGTTCAAAACTTTGGACCCCAGGTGTTGTTTCTTTAAGAGATGCTTGCTTAGACATATTTTCTTCTATAACCTCTATCTCCTCCTCTAAATATATATAAGGCAGATTCAAGACATTTTTACAAGAGGACTAGTTTTCCCTTTTGTAGATTGGCTGAAATCAAGAATCTTTTTGGCTCTCTTCGACTTAGAAGAAGAGGCTAGATCCTCTACAATTACTAGGGAAATGGCTCTTCCTTTCCTTTTACTACTCTGTGGTATTGAAGATTTAGTGGATGAAGTCTTCTTTTTTTCCTTAGGCTGGGGTTCTGGTTCAAATTCACCCCATAAAAGAAGATACTCCCAACTCTTATCCCTCCTCTGCAATTCTTCAAGCACTATAATTTTGATAAGGCTATGATGGAAAATCCTACCCTGTACCTTGCTAGGTTTGGCCTGGACTTGGTGTGTCAATTTTGTCAAACTTTTATTAAGGTAGAAGGGTAGATTCAAAGGATATCTGCTTGTGAAATGGTTCATGAGCTTGAAATGGTAGAACATTACTCTACCATGTCTGCCTTCACATGTTATATATACTTGGATTTCTTTGAGCAAGTGTTGCCACTTTTCCTCCAAGTAGGATCTAGGGATATCTTTCTTCCAAATAATATATTTGTGTTCAGGATTGAGATAAGACCTGAACTCAATGTCTTTAGCAATGGTTTTTTTACACCATCTTTCACCAGTCCTAGGTATCTATGTTTTTCCTGCAACAATGGATTCATTAACCTATAAATCAATTGTTCCCACGTTGGCCTTGGCTCCATCAAAGGTTAAGGAAAATGCCTCAGCCACTCCTTGGTGAAAACCTTGTAGTTTTTCACAGTACTTGTAGCAACCAGCATCTCTGAACATCTGGTAAATCTCAGGGTGAGATTCCAGATATGTTATATCATTAAGCTCTTTCCTGAGTAGAGACCATCCCTTATTCATCGGAAAAAGAAATTGTCAACACCTACAATACAATAAAATCAGGCTTGGGGAGACACAATGGTGCTGATAGAGGGAAAATTGAAGCTTGAGCAGAGGAATAATGCATGATATGGGGAAAATATTTGAATGACAATATTTTGGAATAAACCCTTAATAAAGAATGAAACTTGAATCATAATGATGATTGCATCATTCAACCAGGATAGTTAACCATGTGATAGATTAGGTAAACAACGAATGAGTGATTTTATGGTGATCTTAGTTGGCAACAGAGAACTCATATCTATTAGATTAGGTTTTAATAGATCTCGCCAAATAATTATATCAGACATATATCATTTGTCCAAATCGTATCATGATCCAATTCCATTCAATTTCAACAACACATGCGATGATGATGGTGTGTGTACTATTCATGGTTTGAGAGTCTAATGGGACAGGCTAACCACTAGAAACGATATGTGCTTTTGGAAGCTTAGACCATTGCATACATGTCATTTTAGCTACCAAAAGTGACATCTTTCGACAACATTAGAATGCTTTGAAAAATGGCCCTTAGCTTTCGAAAGTGAAATTTTGGAGCTTTTCTAACACAAGTACAGACTCATCACTTCTTGAAAAGACAAGTCTAAAACTCATCTTAAATACACTTAACTGAAAAAATAATAAAAAATATTTCATATAATGACCATCCTATCACCTAATGACCATACATTGGAAAATTTATTTCAGGAGATAAGCTAGGAACTTCATCATGAGACCCACAAATAATACCTGAAACATCAGATCTCCTATTGTTATAGAACACTAACAAGTCTCAAAGCCACCCATCAGGCAATGTGGTGTGTTCTAGAATCCATGAGATATATTTATCCCTATAATCCCTATTATAACCTTACCACCTATAATCCCTAACCATAGCACCTAATATATAATTATCACTCATAACCCCCAACATAACACCTAGCTCATATATCCTTAACAATATCTAACACCCAACCCTTAAATTTGTTACAGCCTTCATACCATATATCACATATCACCTCTTCCCCATAACCCCTAATCTAATAAATCCTAACCCTTAATTCTTGTAACGCCACATGTTAACCCTATAATCATTAACCCTTGTAACCCATAAAACCATTGCCCGTCAACACCTAAGTCATCTATCCTTAACAATATCTAACATTGACCCTATAATCTCAACCCCTATAATCATTGACTATCAACACCTAACTCATATATCCTTAACAATATCTAACACCTAACCCTTAAAACTTGTATAACCTTTATACAAGTTATCCCATATCACCTCTTCCCTTAACCACTAATCCAATAAATCCTAACCCTTAATTATTTTAAGCCCTACCTGTTAACCTCTATAACCCCTGATCCAATAGATATTAACCCTTAATTCTCTTAATTCTTTTAACCATGTTAACATCTATAAATCCTAACCCTTAATTCTCTCAATTCATTTAACCCCTACATGTTAACATCTATAACATCTAACCCATCTAACCCATATAATCCTCAATAAATACTAAACCTTAATTCTCTTAATTATTTTAACCTCTACCTGTCAAAATCTATAGCATATAACCCATATAACCCATATAATCCTTGTAACTTCTAATCCATATAACCCCTAATCCAATAAATCCCAACCCTTAATTCTTTTAACCCCTACATGTTAACATATAGAGCCTCTAACCCATATAATCTATATAACCTCTAATACATATAACCTTTGACAACTATAACCATTAAACCCTATAACTCATATAATCCTCACCCCCATAACTTCACACCCTCAATTCTTATACTTTATAATATTTAACACTTAAAACATTATAACTCATGAAAACCATATTTCTTATAATACCTAAAAAAACATTCTTAACACCTAAGTTATACAACCCTTAATATTAACTCCTAACATTTATAACCTTTATACCTACTAATACCATGGCCCCTATAATGTTGAACCGCTAACGTCTATAAGACTTATAATACTTCATCCCTAACTACTCTAACTCATAACATCTCTAACCTATAACTCCTAAATATAATTGCTTATAGAAAATTCACTGCAATATTATTTACATTTGTCTCTCTTGCGACGATATCAAATGATGCTTGGATTCATTTCATATTTGGTTTTTCAACTTGAAATCTCAAATTGATACTTTGCAAGCTAGCTAGACCTTCAGTCAAATACAAATACGAAACTTGGAATCATTAACATATCTACTAGAAGATATGAAAAATAAGGTTTATGGTTTCCATGATGAATTGATGATGGAAGAAAGTGGGTGTGTCAGTCAAATTTGAGTCCATAAACCCTTCCATATCGTTAAGGCATGAGAATAGTCTATCCAGGTCAAATTTCAATGCATACAGATACAATTTGAAAACATTTCAATGTTGGCCCCATTCACATGTTACTGTTGCCTGCCTCTAGTATATTGATGGTGTTGATTAAAAAATAAACGAAATAGAGGGATTTTTCATCACAACTATGATGCATATACATTGTTTATACATTAATGTATAACCTGAAATAAAAATGAAGAAAGATTGACGAAAGCCTAAAACTTGTGTCAACCAAATTGGGTACTTAGAAAGAAAATTAGGGTTTATGGTTTACATGATGAGTTGATGAAGGAATAAAGTGGGTGTGTCACTCAAATTTGAGTCCAGAAACCCTCCCTTATTGTTAATTCATGGTAATAGTATATCCATGACAAATTTCAGTTCATAGAGAAACTGTTTGAAAAAATTTCAACGTTGGCCCCATTCGCAGGTCCCTGTTGCCGGTGTTTATTCCTAGTACAATTTTCGTTCATTGTTTCTTGTTCCTCGTTCCTCATTCCTTGTTACTCATTCCTTGTTACTCATTCCTCATTACTCCATCCTCATTCCTTGACCATGGTGTAGTCCCCAAGATCCATTATTTTTGTAGAAAACATATAAATGGCATAAAATGTCCCACATAAAGACCAAATTAATATCCACTACATAAGTCTTTTGTCTTTTTTCAATGACTATGTAACCATGGGTGACATAAACTTAAGTTATTTACTTAACCATGGTTGACATAACACTATCATTCAATAGTAAAATTGTTACATTTCATTGTAAGGCATCATTTGTATTGAGGGCTTGAGCCACCATATCCACAAAGGAAACAAAGCAAGAATATTTGTCTTCTGAATAAGATATGGTACTATCCATTTTGAGGTTTGGAATAGAGATTTTTCTTATAGAATACACTACATTGCACCATAATATAATACCTACATTCCTTGAAAACCATGTAACCCCATTCAAATTAGACACAATATTCTTACGACGAATTATCTATACTATCAACGAACTTTTCTTGTCGATAGTATAGCGAATTCGTCGCAAGATTATTTACATTCGTCTTTCTTGTGACGATATCAAATGATGCTTGGATCCATTTCATATTTGGTTTATCAACTTGAAATCTAAAATTGATAATTTGCAATCTATCTGTACTTTTAGTCAAATACAAATATGAAACTTGGAATCATTAACATATCTAATAGAACATATGAAAAATAGGATTTATGGTTTCCATGATGAATTGATGATGGAAGAAAGTGGGTGTGTCACTCAAAATTGAGTCCCGAAACCATCCCATATCATTAAGGCATGCCAATAGTCTATCCATGAAAAATTTCAGTGCATACAGAAACTATTTGACAAAATTTCAACATTAGCCCCATTTGCAGGTCCCTGTTGTCAGTGTCTAGTCCTCATACAATTTTCATTCCCCATTCCTTGTTCCTCATTCCTCGTTCCTCTATCATCATCCATTGACCATGGTGTAGTCCCTAAGATCCATTATGTTTTGTACAAAACATACTAATGGCATAAAATGTCCCACACAAAGACCAAATTAATATCTGCTACATAAGTCTTTTGTATTTTTCCAACGACTATGTAACAAATCTCAATTCTAAGAAGATTCAAATAGGACCTAAGAAACTTAAGTTATTTCCTTAACCATGGGTTACATAACACTATCATTCAATAGCAAAATTGTTACAATTCATTGTAAGGCATCATGGGTACTGAGGGCTTGAGCCACCATATTCACAAAGGAAACATACCAAGAATATTTGTCTTATGAACAAGATATGGTTCTATCCATTTTGAGGTTTGGCATAGATATTGTTCTTATAGACCCTACTACATTGCACCATAATATAATCTTTACACTCCTTGGAAACCATGTAACACCATTCAAATTAGACACAATATTCTTGCATGAATTAGCTATACTATCGATGAACTTTTTTCGTCGATAGTATAGCAAATGCGTCACAATATTATTTACTTTCATCTCACTTGCGACGATATCAAATGATGCTTGGATTCATTTCATATTTGGTTTATCAACTTGAAATATCAAATTGATACTTTTCAAGCTAGTTAGACCTTCAGTCAAATACAAATATGAAACTTGGAATCATTAACATATCTACTAGAACATATGAAAAATATCCACTACATAAGTCTTTTGTCTTTTTTCAATGACTATGTAACGAATCTCAATTCTAAGAAGATTAAAATAGGTAACAATATTGATGAAATATTATATGATCATGATGGTATAAAAATGAAAGAGATTCTCTTGGTTTCAAGAATAATTTATCCTCTACTGAACAAGGCCAACCACGTGAAGGTGGAAGCTCACATGGCCCCTCTCCTCCCCCTCACATCACTCTCAATTGATCCCCAAAACCCAATCTATAAAATTGAAAATAATCGAAAGAAACGACCTATTAAGATTCATGCATAGAAACTACAAAAACAAAAATTAATGAAGGTACATGAAATTATGTGTTTCTAAATGATATTTTTAGTCTACCACATACTTTAGTATATTGGAAACTATTTTCAGATTTCAAATCATAATTAAACATGTAACCTAGGATATAATAACGTCGCATAAAACGTAAAAACATGTAATTAAAACATGACATTAAAAGTAAATTATTTTAGGATAATAATTCATACAAATTAAAATATTATATAGGCACGTACCTAATCCAACCTCAACATCTATGTAATCATCCTTATTCTCTATCTTGATCTTCTTCATCAAACTCGACATCTGTATCATCATCTGGTTCTAAAACGATGTTGAAAGGATTGATGATATCATCATCGTCATCAATGTCATTTTCGATCATATTTTCATTGACATCATCATCAAGAACTGTAATATTGTCTCCTACACTTGGATCACGATCTTCTTTGTCTTCTTCATCTGTCGACCATCCATGATATCCCGGCTCTGTCTGATTTGCCAAATCATCTTCTTGATCTTCAATATCATCTTCTTCCTATAAATGAGTATACATAATTGGCGTTCCTCTTGGATCATATCTGTGATGAACCAAATATCAATATAGAATAGAAAAACCTCAGAATAAGTACTCAACGCCTTGAAGAAGAGATAATTTCAAATAATAATCCTCTTTGAGGGGACAACCTCCTTTTACCCCACATAAATGTTCAAGTACAAGATGATTCCAAATGAAAATGACTCCTTGGTATATATAGTAGACTAGGAGTTATAATTACAACTAATCGAATAAAGCCGACATAGATAAAATAAAATTACTAATGTAATATGCCCCAATTAAGGGGTAATGAGCCAATATTAGGTCTTAACATGCCCCTCCCCTTGATACAAGTGTTGTCCACAATGCTTGAGCAACTCTGGATGATTTTGTATAAAGACTCATCTTCCCAAGTGTAATCTTTAGCCGGTAGTTTCCTCCATTTAATGAGATAATCTGAAATGGATCTATTCCCCAGCTGGTGAATTCTTGTGCCAATGATGGCTTCAGGCTCCAATATGATTTTTCCTTTCTCGTCAAGTTCTGGAAATATATTTTGAACTTGGATCTTGTTGCCTATAACCTTATTTAATAATGAAACATGGAAAATTGGGTGTACTCGTGAAGATGCAGGCAACTCCAATTTGTATGCCACAGTACCAATCTTTTGCAACACCTTATAAGGGCCATAGTACTTTGGTGATAATTTATTATCCTTCTTGGCTTGATTGAGGGACATCTGTTTGTATGGTTGTAGTCTTAAAAACACCTAATCCCCTACTTCAAAAATTATTTCACTATGATGTTGATCTGCTTGTTGTTTCATGCGATTCAGTGCCATGGTCAGTTTTTCCTTTAATATTTGGAGAAATTTTTGTTGATGCTCGATGTGATCTTCCACTGCTTGAACCTTAGATTTTTCTTTTAGAGAATAA